>QVRM01000336.1:0-35209 GCA_003439945.1 Dermanyssus gallinae
AAATATGACTGTTTTTTTGCAAGAAACAGTGCTATGTGCGTTTTTCATTCGTTTCTTATGGTATTCGTTCTACCGGCTATACTTCACGTCTAAAGTTTGAAAATTGCATATCATGTAAATCTGCGTATGGCGGCTCTCAGCAACCGTCGGTAGCGGCCAGGCTAAACCCTTGCATTGTACTAAGCGTAATAACTCTTGCGACATGCTTGCCCTCTTCCAATTATTTTTTTCTGTTTGAGAGTTCGCGATCACTTAATATGTGTGCTCGTACCGTATAAATTCAGGATTAGATGCTTATATACATATATTCCGTATCCATATAAAAAGCATATATATATATATATATATATATATATATATATATATATATATAGTTTTTCCTTTAAGAGCATAAGACGCAATACACGCAAAAATGCAACGTAGGAGACCGAGACGTTGTAGCTCACAAGAGAATTGATTAAGTGCTTCTTATTGGCGATTTGCTGAGATTGGCTCAAGCAACGCAAGATGCTGGACGACTTTAGAACAACACCTAGTCGATCACAGCATCAAGGTGCATATAATAGACCTTAAGCTTAGTTTAGCATGCTAATATCCAATTTATCAATCCTAGTTTGAAATTAAGTATTATACGTCGCAGGCCACAGTATGCAAAGTGTACTACATTGGACGAACTACTCCGTAGCCTTCCCGGTCCGTCCTATTGACGCTACCATTTTTGGTGCTATCTCTTCGTTGGCTCTGGGGAACACTACATAGTGTTTTTCTTCAAAATGGCTCGAAATTGCCCCACGTTGAAACTGTTGCGTTTGGGTATTGGCAGCTTGAGCTCCGGTAACTATACCGGACGGTACCGGCCACAGTGCGGCCATCGCCAAAGAGATAGTTTGTATCTACTATGAGCGATAACAACCGCGCTGTTAGAAGGCAATATAGCAAGGCTCAAGGCGGGGTTACTCGACATGGCGTTACACAAGGGGTCATGCAACATTCATGCATCTGCCCCTAATACCCGAAGACATGTTGCCAATAAGGAACGTAAGGTGTTATCATCGTTGTAACTGTGAGGTGCGACGAAGCGCGGATCCTCTCAGGCACGGCTTTCATGGAGCAGAAGTTGGGGTGTCGATGCGAGGTTTGGGCCCGAAACTAAGCTGTCAAATGCCCATATGACCAAACAGTGCATTAGCAGTTTAATAATCGCCGACTTGCAGACGCGCATATTTGCAGTATAAATTCCTGGTCAATGCAAGCAGCTCTAGGAAAGCGCTTACACTGGCGAGCTCTGGGGGAATGTCAAGACGGACTGTTGTTTCCGTCCGGACTTCGGGCTTGACGACGACCGATTCACGTCGACAGCTTCCCTTCAGCGGGGAAACGAAACTTCGAATTTAGTTGATGTCGAGGCGGTGCATCTTTAGTGTATCGCTCATGGGTCGACCAAACCGAAACTAGGGAATCGAGGCCTGACTGTTCTTCAAATTGGCACAACGGTGAGCACGCATTCGTTCAATATTTATCAAAACGACGAAGACGAAGTTTCTGCAAACGGCGACATGACCGTGACTAGTATTCCGGAGACTATCGCTTTGGTTTTCACTAACGAAAAATGAACATATATATATATTGCATTAGTTGAAAAGGTCTATCGACAGTAATTCGGAAAATAGCGTATTTTCTCGCTCGACACTTTCGACTTTTTCGTAGCGATCAATACATTAAAATGCCACCAGAAACAAGTGTGTAGGGCTTTAATGGATGTACATAGAAAATAAGAAATTAACATTTTGTTGAACTTTCGTTGATCACTTTTACCTGACCTACCAAATGAATCACTCACGTTAAAGAGCAAACGAACCATAGAAACCATATATATATATATATATCCAATCTCAATCCAGGAGATCAGAATTGTGGCTGAACGCATACGACCAAGAAAAGCACCGGGCCCAGATGCTGTTCCCCCTCAAGCAGTACGCTTACTCCTAAAGAACCATCTAAAAGTATTCAAACGCATGATGGACACAATTCTCACCAGCGGAGAATACCCAAAGCCTTAGAAAACGGCACGTCTAACCCTTATCCCGAAACCCGGGAAGCCGCAAGGAGACCCTTCAGCATAGTGCCCTATAAGCATGCTCTCCTGTCTATCCAAGGCAGCTAAACACATTATCAACGGGCGACGAGTTACATAATTAGAAGACAAGAAGGCGCTGTCAGAAACCAGAATTTATTGATGTCAAAAACGCGTTTAATACGCTCTCGTGGGACGCCCATAAACCAAGCACTTGGAAATGGCGTGTCTCCCTACCTACGACGTATCCTAGCGTCATATCTAAAAGACCGAGCAATCTACATACGATGGAGTGGACTACACCGTCACTGCCGGGGTTCCCAAAAGATCTGTACTAGGACCAACCCTGTGGAACATAACCTACGATGGAGTACTTAGACTGCCGCATCCCCCAGGAGTTTATTCTACCGCCTACGCAGACGACCTGGCTGTGATCGTTACCGCGAATGACGAGGATTTGCTCGAAGGGACAGCCAAAGGAGTCTTGGCGGATATCCGACATCCCCTCCGCACGCTTGGCCTCGAACTGGCCTAACAAAAAACAGAAACAATCCTTCTAAACGGT
Source organism: Dermanyssus gallinae (assembly GCA_003439945.1). Lineage (NCBI taxonomy): Eukaryota > Metazoa > Arthropoda > Arachnida > Mesostigmata > Dermanyssidae > Dermanyssus > Dermanyssus gallinae. Next base: position 2,640 of record QVRM01000336.1, read on the forward strand.
CTAAAGCGTCCTCCACGCAACCTAAATTTACACCTGGAAGGCCATCCAATAACATCCACGCCCGTGGTCAAGTACCTGGGCGTGATCCTGGATAGAGCTCTCACAGGAATACCTCATGTGCGCCATGCAGCCAAAAAAGCAGGCAAAGCCTCAGCAGAGTTATGGAAATCCTCCCACGGACCAGAGGAGCAACCGACTCTCGGCGCCGACTATTAGCATCAGTAATAGACAGAATCATGTTATACGCCGCACTCTTATGGGAACGCACGACTACAAGAGCTACAACAAGTCGCCTCCTCAACAAGACTCAAAGACCTATGGCGCTTAACATAGCACGAGCAAGTCGCACGGCTTCCACAGCAGCCGTACAGGTCCTCTCCAGACAAATTACCTGGGACTTAAGAGTAAAAGAATTGCCATCAAGAAACCCTGTAACCAACGGACTGACGGAAGGCACACTAGTCAGCAGAACCGACACCCTAAGCAAATGGAGCCAGCAATGGGAAGCAATCCAGCCGGGCCATCCTGGATATTGGACAAGATCAATACTTCCTGATCTTAAAAATGGTACAGTCTCAAACACGGCTCGCTTACCTACCCACTCACGAAACTGCTAACAGGCCATGGTGCCTGTTTTTCAACAGTACCTACACCGCATTGGTAAAACTGACCTCCCCTGTATGCCGTATGTGCAACTCGGGAGCCAAATGATGTAAGGCACTGCTCCTTCTTCGACACTGAGCGAGAGCTATTGTCTCGGAACCTAGGACTGCAGAACCCCCTGACATGCCAGGCCCTTGTAGAGGCGTTTCTCGAAGATTACAAAATTCTGGATTATGGTAAGAAGGTTCGCACAAGGTATCTATGAGGCAAAAATAACCGCCGCACAAAGCCGAGCAGCCTAAATAGCAAGAAGAGTGGCCAGGTGAAGTAATCTCGAGAAGTCAGTACTGTGGCCACCTCAAGGGGCAAAGAGGACGACTTGATTTTAGTGGGTGCGAGTCCCACACTACCGCGGCTTTAACAACGACGCCCGGTGTGCATAACGCATTTTACCAGTTACCTCTATAAAAAAAAAATATATATATATATATTCAATGAATCAGTAGGATGGCGGTATATAACGCAACGACAGTACTCTTACATTCCTTTCTGCTGTCCCGATATTCTGCACCATTAGTGAGGGAGATACCCGCGCCCCCTTCATCGTTACAAACGCAGCAGTCACCGTTTCTGTTACGTTGGTCTGCAGACCGCTCGAGTTCGTCGTCTGCCAGTCAACACTATTCAGCAAAAACTGGACCACCGAACCAATCGGTCGTCAAATCCAGCTGAATCACAAAAACTATCATCGCGTTTAGTTCGCGCGCGCGGATGGATCCTCTAAAATGCAGTTAGCCAACCGGCGACACAGTCCTTTTTTTCTCACGTCGTATATCGACGCGCAGGCAAGAAGGCAGGAAAGTATCCTTCCAGTGGCAGTCCCGCCGCCTTCCGCTGGCTGCTTCCCCTACTGGCTCGGTCCCGGCCCAAATGCCGCTTAGCAGCACACAACGCATCTAAAAATGGCCGAGGTTAACCGATTGGCATTATTACCGGCCACCATATCCCCGAGTGCGCAGTCCGAAGTCGCCCGCACAACGATTCGCTCCCGGCGTTCGCCTTCGTTCGAGTGAGGTTGTCATGCAAATTGAGCAACGTCGCCGACCCGTACCAACCCTGTATCCGGGTGGGAGGAAGAGGAGAGTGAGGCGAGACCGTAGCTGATGCGCTGATCCGTCGTATCGCCACGCTGCTCCCTGGGCATTTCACAATGTTGAGACTGTTACGGCAGGGAATCGCGAATACAACGGTTAAACCTCCTAGTTAAACGGGGGTCGATTTTTATTTGGGGGGGGGGGAGGGATTTGCTGTCGATTGTTTGCCCTGGATTGGCCAGCTTGTGCTGCTAACATGTCTGTATGTAGGTTGGCAAGATAGTGAACTATATAATTGTTGTGTATATAATTGCGATTCGCCGAATATTGCGCACCCGTGTCGCGGCGTATTTTACATAACTAGCTGACATGCATTCGCGTGTCGGTAGTATTCTCATTCCGAGCGGCTGCGCCCTGACACTCAACAACTCGTGCGGGTGGGTGGGTGAATGGGTGGTTGGTTGGTCAGGGCAGGTGTTTGCCTGGATTCTGTGCGGGACTCCGCGTCCGGGACATCGGTTGCTCACATGCACAGCGCCAACGCAACTCGTGTAGGTTGCGTCCTGATAACTCAGCGGCCCCGCTTCGTAGCGCAATGAGAAATCGCATATTCCTCCTGCCAACTGGCTGCCACTAGTAGCTCAACTAGCTGCCGCGTTCGGTCGGCGGTATATTATTTAATATAAGAAACGAAAATTACTAGACCTTGATGTATATATATATATATATTTTGTTTTTTTAAGATTTTCCGTAAGGCTATTGCCCGTGTACGGTTTTTTCATGTCATGGCTAATTTTAATACACTTCGGCATTTACCTTGTCTAAATTGGAAACCATGCGCAAACCAATTTAAGAGTGGCCGGTCTGAGTCTCAAACCCAGTCCTCCCGAATGCAAGGCAAAAGCTTTGCCACTAAGTCATCTTGCTTGGTATATATATAAATATATATATATAGGTATATATATATATATATATATATATATTGAGAGCGAGAACGCGAAAGTGGTCGCCCTTACCGCCTGCCTAAATTGCCGATCCATCTTGCTCTCACTCTATTTTTCTTTTTATACATTTATATATAGCATGCATTTTCACTGCATTGCATTCGGCGCTGCTTGTGTCTGCCCAACTTTTGCCTTTATGCACTGCGCACAACTTTGCGGCGTCCGGGTCAAAGAAGACTGCTTGAAGAAAGCAACGACTTTGACGTAATATAAATAAAAACAAACTCAACAACAATAATAATAATTATTATAATAATGGAATATATACTAATACATACAATATGTTTAATTATAGCCAAAGATATAATTACAATAATTATAATTATGATGATTATTTATTTTAAACCTACTGTTGCTCTTGTGCACTACTGAAGAGCTGAACAACTTTATTATGTCAACCGTCACAGGTGAATGCAGATAGCCAAGCGGCGGCCTATACTAGAATCTAAAATTAAAAGACCCGCGTCACAACTTATACACTATTTCGAATGAACAAAGCTCTCCGTGTATAGTAACGTCTGAGATTCGAGCCGATTCGCCGAACGACTCAATTTATTTAGCACGTATTCATTTAGCGCCAGTTGCAGAAACGACTTCGTGTGTTGATTACATCGTTGTATCACTGCTTCTGCAACGCCGGGATCGTATGTACAAGATAAATAACTTGGCTGTCGCGTGCTGGCGTAGAAGAAGCATACTTAAGTGGACTGCACAAAGGTAGGTTTTCATATATATATATATATATATATATATATATATATATATATATATATATATATATAAATCCTACGTAATTGTTCCCTGTTTTGATAGTGTGGCATACCAACATTTATTTGAATACACACTCACAATGGCGTTACGAAAATGAAGGCTTGTATATCAGATTTACAAAGTAGAATTACTATATATGTAGCATTTATGTGAGCGATCCCTCGTGGTTAATACACCAGTGGTTAACAAATCAATTTTGGCATGCTCACTTGAATTTTGTCACATCTTGCTCTACAAAAACACCCCCCTCCCCACACACATACACACAGTCACTAGCGTGTTATGCCAAGCGATTTCTATAGATTACATTGGTAGTAGTAGTAGTAGTGGTGGTGGTAGTGGTTGCCACCCACTTCTGGCCCTGTTGTTGTTGTCGGCCGCGCCCACGACATGATGTATATGATATATCGGTTCGCGTATCTCGTAATAGCTTGCGCCACCTCCAACGTGTCCGAAGCTGGGGGAGACCGGCAAGCTACGATAACGTCTCTCATGCTGCAGCAGATGCCGACGCCGCGGCAGCAGATGCGGCCGCTGCTGCTGCTGCCGCTGCTTTACGTTTCGCGTTCTCGCCGCGTCTTCGACGGCGTCTTGGCCGCGGCGTGGTGTACTTGTTCGTGTTGAGATGGAAAAACCTGGTCGAATCGGCGCACTGCACGTTGTACCACCAGTCGCAGATGAACAGCTCCTGTTTGAACACCGTGCCGTTCGGGCAGAGGAAGCTCATCTTGTGGCCGAGAGGGTCACAGTTATGAAACGCCTGCAATCAACAAGACCGGACACCGGAACGAAAACCGTGTGAGACGACAGACTAAAATCGTTTGGAAAACACTAAGGGCAGAGACAATAATATATATATATATATATATATATAGATGCATCGCTTGTACAGCTGTGTACAGCTGAATCGTACTCTGTTCGTGTGCGCCAGTGGAGTGCGCGATAAATGCAAATCAACGCGGCGTTACGTTCTGGCTTTTGCTCATGCATTGCATGGCGGAACCTTGCCAAAATAATCACTTTGGCGATAATAGTAGTAGTAGGTGCGAGTTTATCTAAAAAGCGGGATTACACTGTACTAAGATTGTTGATATTCTACATAATGGAGTATAAGTGAAACCACTTCGTCTTTAATGAGAAGGGCAGGCATGCGGGGGAAGGGTGCCCGAGAGTCATTTTATTACGCTTACGTGCATATCAAGCCAAATGAGCGTATGATCTTGGTCTTTGTAGGGAGATGTCTTGTAGATATTTTTCAATAAACTATCAATGCTTTAAATACAATAATATGTAGTATATAGCCTTAACCTATCAAAGCGTATATGCAAAACATCATAGAATAAAAGTGGAAAAGAAAAATATACCTGAAGGGCGTACGATCATAAGGAAGGAACTAAAGACATGTTCGACATCTTGCCACCAAAGCGCTCCCTAGATAAAGGAGGGTAAATAGAGTGGCTGAAGCTGCCAAAGACAGATCGACTATAATGGACATCTGTCGTTTCAATTGGCTCGAGCAACACTTCAGGGCAGTAGACATCCGCTCGCGCGTAATAAAACCGTTTCGTCTGCGAGCTCATTTGCAGTCTACTTTCTGTGGTTCCTTCGTCAAAATGTCCCCGACTCTGTTCCCTTTTTCTATCTCCCTTTTTGCCTTTTTGCAGGTACCCAGATTGTCTGTGCCTGCGTCAATCTCTTTTGCTCATCTGTACTCTCCGTTTCTACCGTGCTCTCCCGGGTCACCGACTGATTTGCGCTCTCTATGCAAATGGGTTTCGGATGATTGACACGTCTTCGATGGCAACAAAATGCAGACAGGTTCCTGCCACTTCTTCCCTTAGCCGGGTAACTAAAAGAATATTTCTCTGTCTTTCTGTCTCTTTCTCTCTCTCGCCTTATTAATGTTTCTGTTTTTCTTCTTCTTCTGTTATGTGATTCGTAAAGGCAACATGCATTCAATTTATTTTCCGCATTTATAGAAAACGCTTATCTTGAAGAATATCTACCACACGTCTGGAGTACTTCAAAACACTTCTTTAGAATATAGATATACACTTATCGAATAATTACGCATACTTATCGAACAATTACGCATACTCACCAAACACAGCGGCATGCAATTATCAGTGTCACATTTCTATGAGGAAAATAGGTCCCTTTCCCCGAGTAGTTGCGATTTAATAGTCGTACCATCTAGCAAACGGCAGTAGCGTCACCGTTTTGGTGAATGTGTGAATTAGCAAATTGCTATGGTATCATCATAACCCGCTAAGGTCTGCTATCCCTCAGCGAGGCAAAAAGATAAATCCTGGCACGTAAAAGACTCGAGTTTATGTCTGTACGCGTACTTTGTTTTTCTGTTGTTAGAACAGATCAATTGCCGTTGTTTTCTGTGGTCCATCCCAGAAACGGTCAAATTATGTGACGTATCTTAGTGTGCGAGGAATCCATTTAACGAGCTTATACATTACGTATAGCATAATTTATTTATTATTCGCTTTACATGTATAGCTAAGTGCACCTATCTAGGGCTTCCCCAACAGTCCTTGTGGCGGCATGATCGCTGACTCCCAGCGGTATGGTTCATCATCTATTCTTAATAAGCATCGCTCAAAGAAAACGACCAGGCATACCCCTTAGACGCCTTCAGGTCAGTCTTATCGACCAGGTTCGTGTGTCCGTTACGGTACTTTTCACGCAATCTTTGACAGGTGTGCTTGGGCTTTCCATTGGGAAAGTTCTTTGGAAAGTTATTTTTGTGATTTTCAAGAGCGACAATATGCCAACAGGCCATAACAAAATTAGTCTATCTCGAGAATTGTCTAGCAAAACAATTAAACTGTGCCTCTTTTATCTGATGATTTGCTTTTTTAGTAAACAATAGAAACTTGTGTGCTAAAATAAAAATGTCTCGTTAGGAGTATTTATATATACACAGGATCTCCCTATGTTGTGTGCGCTTTGGATGGTCGTATGGTTATGGTTTGGAGGTATTGGGCATGCAATTAAAGTTCTGATTTACTTGATATCTCTGGCGCGATGGCAATTTTAAAGAGTTCGATTTAATAGACCTTTTGTTTCGTTTTGGGAGGTTTCGGGATTGCTTGACGCACATACGTCAGGAGCATCTAGCGTGACTAGTGTGGGCCTCACAAACCCACAAAACCCGTTCTTCTACCAACTTGCTCCAGGCTCGGCATTACTTCGAGTTTAAAAGCCCTAAAATCCTCTAACCTAAAAAAAACTTTTTCGAGCTGACCCTCAGCCAACATTTAACGTCCACGGGTTTGCTTTCGCATTTCTTCGTAAGGCGGATCCTATATATACTAATGTGCACCGGTGGGGATCGAACCCGCGCACCTATGTGTCTCCTCTAGCCGCGAGGCGCACGCGAATGCACCACGCCACCAGGCTCGACAAAAAAAAGTCTCTAACGTGTCCTCTGTCATCTGTCAATGTTCTCACCTGGCAGTCGGTTTCGATGTCGGCGTACATTCCGGCACTCTCTTGCGTTTTACAATTGAAAGATGTCTCGGGAACCTGGTAATAGATGGGATAATCTACGCCCGGAGTGCCTGGAAGGTCCCCGCCGCCGTTGTTATTGTTGTTGTTGTTGTTGTTGTTGCGAACGGGGGCAGGTGTAGTGGTGTTTTCAACATAGGTTGATAGGTTGGGGGTATCTTGGGGACGTTGTTGCTGCTGCTGCTGCTGCTGCTGCTGCTGCTGATTTCTACGGGGTACCGAGCCAAAGCCATCGCTAATCGGAACCTGTTGCCGCTGCTGTGGAATTCTCAAGGCCGTCCCGTTCTGACTCCTCACCGGAGACCTGCATATGACCAATATAGTTACGTAAGCGTATTAACTTTACGAGCAACGCTGAATGGCCGTTTTGTGACGTGCATTGTTTGTGAACTGATCTCGATTTAGCAACAATTAATTTGTGTTCTGTGACTTTAGTATAGGTAGGCAATATTTGCTGGAAAACATACTATTTGTAATTGGATATATTTTAGGCTTGGCCAACCCTTGTGTTATTATTAGACTAATACAATAATTACAATGAATACCATAGAAACACTAGTTACGATAAATCCATTTTGGTAATTTTTGGCCATTTGAGTCCGCATTTAGCTGTTACGTCTATGCGGCACATAAAGCCGCTTATAAATTATAAATTTGCTCGTGCCTTAAAGTTTAGTACATCCGTTTGCGGTTACTACCTAGAGCAATTAAACGGTGACCATCTTCTTTAAACATTCAAGGCAATTTAGCGCTTTAGTTATATTTGAAAATGAAATGGCGTACCAACGCTAAATGGTACGTGCATCGCTTGAACGCGACAACTATGCACACACGGCGTTGTCAATTTAGCACTGCTCACATGGTTCATTAAGATGCACTATCAACAGCGAAGAGGTATAGCAAGATATCGCAACTTCTCTTGGGTTGCAAATATATAGTGAATGCAACTCTTGGGCAACTCGTCCAATTGTCTATGAGTCTAAGACGAAAATGCTTTATCGAATTAGCCCTGTACTGATGCTTTTAGTACGTCCACAAAGGCAATTTGTTTATCTAACTGCCCTGGCTATCCCAAAAAGATGTGCTTTATTTTTTAGATCAAACTCCAATTCAATTCATAAAGCTAAAAATGTCGCTACATTCTGCTATCAGCAAAGACAGTTACTTTGCCAGCAGTGGCAGGAAAAGACTTAAACGTGTGCGAACACAGTCGTTCAGGTAACACGTTTCAATCCTACGGCTTACTCGTACAGCTCAAAACAAATATTCATATCACATTATACATCACACTGCGATGATGCTTACAAGATGGCCAAGTTGTTTCTGCCATACGTCATTTTAAAAGTCGATGTCAAACGAATTTGCAAACTTGCACTACTTTGCGTACGTTTCGATATCCGTTTGTCCGTGTGTATTGTCTCTCAACCGCGTAGAAGTATTTGTATACACACCTATTTTAGTGAGGGTAATACATACATGTTAAACATAAATATATATAACCTTTTTTTTTATTGGACACAAACAATTAGCGCACATTAATCTAGAGCTGGCAGAGTGCGCGTAGGTCTAGTTCGCCGCCAAACGCGGGTAATGTTCTGACAATGACGGAAAACTTTCTCGGTGGGACTTGGGTCTCGTTGGGCCTTCCTAGTGCCCTAGTCTCTGTCTGGCAGTCGAACTGTGCGGACGTGTCTAGCCGAGCTCCGTGGTACATACCGGAGAAACTCGCGTTACTCCGGGGTGCCCGGTGCCGGACCTGTAGCGTTGGTGCGTGGAGGCCTGCAACAGAGTTTTGTTGTGTTCTGGTGGTTTTTCGAGTTTTATTGCTCACTTTTCGAGAATAATTGGTTCACACTCAGTATCGGCGATCCCAACGACGACGAAAAGAGAACCACCTGGTCGGCGAAACGGTACACTCTCGCCTCCAAAGGTACTGTACTTAGTAGCCCTCTCTTCCAGATACTAGTTGGGGCCGCGTTTGTTGAGGACAGACGGACCAAGTTGGAATTTTTCATATTTCTACTTCTCGATCACTAGGCTGATACACGTGGGGCCGCCAGTCTCGGTTTCCGGCCACTGGGGGCCGCCATTTGGTTTCTTGGTGAGAGTTGGTCAGTAAGGAGTGGAAAGAGTAGGAGGCGAGGGGATGGAGAGGGAAGCGGCGAGGGGTGGAGAGAAATCGGCGTAGAGGGAAGAAAGCCGGCCCAAGAGGCGCGACGGGGAAAGAGGTGATTATTTACTGCTCAACAACGGGTGAAGAAGAATCACCAGCCAGGAAACAGCTGGGAGGGTATCAGTCCGGGAGACACATATATATATGCGTGTATGTGTATGCACATATATATATATATATGCGCATATCTGCGTATGCATTTATGGGTGTGTGTGTGTAATAGGATACATTAATATATATTGTATGGTATGCTATAGTATAGTATATTATATGGTAAGAATATTGTATATATGATATATTACGGTATGTTATATGTATGATATATTATATAGAGATATACTAATTATTTAGATTAAACAGTAAGGGGATGGACGAGGAGGACAGAACGGAGACGCAGGGCGTCGAAGGGAATAGGAAGAGGGTGGCTATTGAATCTCCAAAAAGGGGAGAAGCCGCCAAGTGTGCCAGGGATGGGGAGGCTGTGAGAGAAAAGCAGCTCCAAGAGGTCCTTCAAGTGATGCGGCAACAAATCGGGCAAACGCCTAATCTGTGTAAGGCCAGTAACACGAAGATCGAGCTCAAGGAGCTGTCTCAAAAGCTCCCCAGGACCCTGGAACGTCTAGAAAAGGTCTTGGAGGACAGAGGGAAGGCCTACCGAGAAGTTAGGTCAGCTGATGAGGAAGAGATAGAACAGCTTAGAGGGGAAGTCGAAACTCTACGAACAAACGAGAGCAGACTGAGGGCAGAGCTCGAGGGTCTAAGAGAAAACGGGGTACAGGAGAATAGGGAAGACATCCAACGAGACAAGATAAGCGAGCGGGTAAAAGGCCTCGAACTCCTATGCGCACGTTGTCACGGGGAGCTAGATAAAGATAGGGCCAAGGAGCTGGAACTAGAAACAGAGGCCACGGAGATAGAAAATAGTATAGAAAGGGCAAGCACTCCGGAAGAGCTGGTGAGAGCCGTCAAGGGACACTGGCCTGAGAGGGTGATTAAACACTTAAAGGTCACCACTGACGCCCTCACCACTCAGAGGGAGGTTAGGGTAGCGGTTATCACTAAAGGGTCAGATTCGGATAAGGGTTTAATAGAGGGGCTGGCGGCACAGTTTCCCACGCTAGCAGCGGTGGCTGACATGAGCGCAGGGACGGCTGCTGTTCTTAAAAATAGCGACGCCGTCGAATTCTTAGAGGGTTCAGGAAACCAAGCGGCCTCTCAACGGTACTTGGTAGTGGGAGTGACAAACCCGGAAGAAGAACTAGGGACCACGACTCTGGGGGTGCTCCAAGCTGTCGTGGGAAAAGCGCTGGGGCTGGCTGGCGGGGAGAAACCCCCGTTGATGCACGTCACAAGGGAGCGCCGTACACAGACACTTCTACAGGCTCTGGAAATCTGCTGCCGTAAAACCGGCGACGGCAGTGGCCTCCTAGAGGTTTGTTCGAGACAAACAAGGAAGACCGGAGCCAAACCGGAGACTACCACCCGGGCGGAGCAGGGAGCAAGGAGCACCCTCAGGGTTAAGGTCGAAGAGGGAAAAACCTTCGCCGACACTCTCCGGGGTGTTAGAGAACAAGTCAGGCAGCAAGAAGGCGCCGGGATAACGGTTAGGGGGGTAGTTAAAAGCAAGGAGGGTGACCTTATAATTAGAATAGAGGAGAGTGAAAAGGGCGCAGGAGAAAAAATGGCGGCGGCCATTCGGGAATCTGCGAAGATGCAGGCCGACTGCCGAGAGCTTAACCAGGGGCAGACCATCGCCCTGTGGGGGATTGACCCACTCTTGGACGGGGAGCAGGTCGAAAGCGAACTGCAAAAGGCCTTGCAGCTTCCGGCCGGCGCCAAGATCACAGCTACCGAGCCAAGGCTCGGAAGAGCTGAAGTTTGGTACGCACTGGTCACGGCGTCCCCGGCGGCGGCAAGAGCCATATGCTCCCGCAAGACCCTTAAGCTGGGCTCGAGGTGGTGCAGACCTGAGGAGTGGATTAGGCTCCCCAACTGCTACAAGTGTCATAGGCCGGGCCATAAGGCCCAAGACTGCAAAGCAGAGAGCCAGGTGCCTCGGGTATGCCACAAATGTGGTGAACCTGACCACCTGGTAGCCAATTGCAAAGCAACGACACCAAAGTGTCTGGTCTGCGGAATAGAGGGGCACCGAGCGGATAGGATGTCTTGCCCGGCCTATAGGGAGCAAGTCGAGCAGCGGCGGGAGGCCCGAAGGGGCGTCGCCAAGGGACAGGTAGATGGCAAGGAGACCCAAGTAGAAGCCCAAATAACCAAGAAGAGCAATAAAAAGGGGAATAAAGACAAGGGGGCTAAAAATAAGAAGAAAACCGTTATCCCAGCAGAGGACGGAAAGGGTGATTGGAACTTAGTAGGTAGGGGCCCTTTATCCGACCAATGTTAAAGATACTTCAGGTAAACCTTAACCGCTGCAGGGCGGCGCATGACATGCTCGATGAGATAGTACGCAGAGAGTCTATAGGCCTCTGCCTGCTTTCCGAGCCAAACATAGCGATCACCAAGCGGAAGGCAGACTGGGTATCTGACGCAGAGGCGGATACCGCAATCTGGTGGACGGGTTCCGAGAGAAACCTCGCGATTAGGGGCGGGGGGGTCGGGGAGGGGGTTCTCCTGGCTGGAGATTGACCGGGTAGGGGTCATCTATAGCTGCTACTTCTCTCCCAACAGGGAGGAGGAGGAATTCGAGGAATTCCTCGAGGAACTTGCCCAGAGCGCGGGGGCACATGCAGGTAAGAGGGTAGTGATCACCGGGGATTTTAACGCAGCCAGCATAGCATGGGGTAGCCGAACCACAACTAGACGGGCCCAAACTTTACAGGAGTGGATGGCTGAAAAAAGTCTAATGGTTCTTAATGACGGAAGGGTCCCCACCTTTTCCAGAGGGAGCCAGACGGCCTTCATTGACCTAACAATGGTCAATGAGGCGGCCTTTCCACTGGTGGTAGAGTGGAGGGTGAGGGAGACGGAGGAGACCATGAGTGACCACAGATACATCTGTTTCACCATCAGTACCCCCGAGGTGGCCCTCGCCCCGCCCCCTAGTAAGAGATGGCAGATGCGGAAACTTGACGCCAAGATTCTAGTGGCTGAAATAGACGAGGGTTGCAAACAACTGGGAGACACGGTGGGGGATGAATATCAAATAATTAGCATACTCTCTACAGCATGCGAGAAAGCTGCTCCCTCACAACACCATGGGAGCCGCCACCCTCCTAATTACTGGTGGAACAAAGGGATCGCAGCTGCCCGCAGGGCTTGCATTAGGCTAAATAGGATTTTCACGAGAACACGCAGCTGGTTAACGCAAAGAAAACGACGGGTGGGATTTTACGGGGAGCGAGAGACCGCAAGAGCTGAATCCCAATTGACGGAGTACAAGGCTGCTCGATTGAGACTCCGAGGACTCATCGCCAAAAGTAAAGCCCGAGCGGAGAAAGAGCTGATAGACGCGGTGGAGAGCGACGTATGGGGCCTGCCGTACCGAATAGTTATGGCCAAACTCCGGAGACCTCCCCCGAAACTCCCCCCGGATGTGCTGCGGGAGACTGTAACCGGTCTTTTTCCGGCACAGCCGCGGAGAGAAAACGAGGAGTTCTCGGTCACCCCGGAAAACATTCCGGAGGTGACGCTGGAGGAGGTCGAACAAGCCCGGAATCGGTTGGCAACCGGTAAAGCGCCCGGCCTAGACGGAATTCCCCCAGAGGTAGCGAGGCTACTGGTCAAAAGGTGGCCTAAGGTCTTCCAAGACCTTGCCAACAAGCTTTTGAGAGAGGGGAGATTCCCGAGGCTGTGGAAAAGGGCAAGCCTGGTTCTAATCCCCAAACCCGGGAGGAAGACGGGGCCTTCGGCTTACCGGCCCATATGCCTCATTGACGCCATGGGTAAGCTCCTGGAGAACGTTATAGTCAAGAGACTAAACGACGAGATTCAGGAAAAGAACGCCCTATCAGATGCCCAGTACGGCTTCCGGAAGGGCAGATCCGCATTAGGGGCTCTAAAGAAGGTTCTGAAACGGGCGGGTGAGGAGACTATGAAGACCCCTAAAACAAGGGGATTCGTGCTCCTGATCCTCCTGGATGTCAAAAATGCCTTCAACACAATGAACTGGAAAGTAATTGTGGAGGCGATGAAGAGGAAGGGCTTTTCCCTCTACCTCCGTCGAATGATTTCATCCTACCTGGATGACAGAGGCTTGGTTGCAGGGGGGCAGGAGTACGAGGTTACTGCCGGAGTCCCACAGGGCTCGATTCTAGGACCCGTGCTCTGGAACATAGCTTACGACGGGGTGCTCGAGATCCCAGGTCTCCCGTATGGGGTGGAGACGTTGGCGTACGCCGATGACCTTGCACTCATGATAACGGCCAGGACCGAAAGAGCCCTGGAGAGCGCCGCCAATGAGGCCTTGTCAATGGTGTCCGAGTGGATGGAGTCCCATCACTTGAAACTGGCACCCGACAAGACGGAGGCGATGTACCTAACAGGCAGAAAGAGGACGACCGGCATTAACCTCGTGATGGCGGGCCACCCGATAGAAATCAGAAAGAAGGTAAAGTACCTTGGGGTCATGCTAGACACCGGACTGACCGGATCGGCACACGTTAAGTACGTGGCCGAAAAGGCCCAAAGGGTCTCCCTGAACCTGGCGCGGATCATGCCTAGGGTCGGTGGGGTGGCTGAGGTGAAAAGAAGGCTCCTGGCCTCGGTGGCCGAATCAACGGCGCTATACGCAGCCCCAGTCTGGGGGGACATGGCAATGCGGACGGCGAAAAATAGGGGGGCACTAAGGTCGACCCAACGAACGCTGGCAATCAGGGTAAGCCGGGCGTATCGAACAGTCTCGACCGAAGCTCTCCTGGTCCTAGCCAAAATGCTGCCATGGGACCTCCTAGTGGCTGAACGAAGTAAAATGTATCTAGACGAAGGTCTGGATCTCACCAGGGCCAGGAGTGCCACCATATCGGCCTGGCATGAGGAATGGGCGCAGGTAAGACCCGGTGTGACCACAGGGAGCTGGACCAAGAGTCTGATACCGGACCTCAGGGTATGGTATGACCGCCGACACGGGGAGCTTTCCTACTGGACGACTCAGGTTCTGACCGGACACGGCCAGTTCCAGAGCTACCTGTCAAGGATCAAGAAGGCCATCAGCGATATCTGCGTACTGTGCGACTCTGGAGAAACGGACAACGTAGAGCATACTGTTCTGCGGTGTGATGCTCTCAGGGAAGCACGGGACGCAGCACCAACCGCTGTGAGGGGCCGACCCATCAAGGAGGTGGTCTCCCATATGATGACTTCGGCGGAGGCATGGAGGGAGGCGACGAACTTGTTCGACGCTGTTTTGACACTCAAGACAGCCAAGGAAACGGCCAGGCGGGAGAGGTTTGAGCGGGTCTCTCGGGAGAGTGGTCGAGACGAGGAGCCGAGGGAGGGGGGAGGGGGTGGGGAGCAGCCAGGCCCTCATGGTCTCGACGCACCCTCACAGGACGGATTACAAAATGGCATCCCCCTATCCAACCGCAGGTAGACATGCGGGATGATAGTAAGGGATAGAGCTGATTGAAGGAGAACGGCAGGGACGCCTCTCCCACGGTTTCGATGTAATGCCAAAGTAATACCGAGCCTGGGGGGGTGGGGAGGAATCCGGGTTTAGTGGGTTTGCGAGTCTCACACTAGTCACGCAGGCTGCTAGTGGCGCATGTGCATCATGCATTACCGAAACCTCCCAGAAAAAAAAAAAAAAAAAAAAAAAAAAAAAAAAAAAAGTGCCCTAGGTCATCATGCCTCTAGCCGGGAGCGAGAACCGAGCTTGTTTATTTCCGTAGGCCGGCTTTCCATTGCACCTCGTGACTGAGCGTCATTGCTTGATTGTTGCCTCTGTGTCTTAACATGAAACGCTTCAGTTCATTGAGATTCATTTTTTTTGTACGATGGTAAGATAGTAATTAGTCTTGTATTCGATGGAGTGGATAGATGGTAGTCCTGTTTAAGATGAATACTTTAAAAAGAGAGAACAAGGACCGCGAACTTTTCACGGGGGTCAGCCTTATGCAAGGAAGATGGCTATACGGGATGAACTTTATATCATTAAGTTAAGTTCGTTTTCACTAAGGTTGGGTTAGTAGTCAGATCATACTCTATCGAACCTCCCGCGTAGAAACCTGCCAATGTATGTGTGGCGCATAGGCTCACCGAAAACAACAGGAGCTGCTTGAACGCCTACGCCGCCATTGACTTGACAACATAAAAATCAACCTTTTATAAGAAGCTTGGCTACGGGCAATGATAAGTGGATTTTCAACAACAACTTAACTCGCAGAAGGTCATCGTTGAAGCGAAACACACAAGGTTTTAACGTGATTTTAAACGCAGGCGGTCACGCAATAAAAGGTGCTGTGTGTCTGGTGGGATTGTCGACTCGTGGTGTATTATGCGGTGTACTCTATACAGCTTTAGCTGAACAAAAAAAAGATTAAGAGTGAAAATGACTGCCAGCACCTCGATGAGTAAGCCATCATACAATAAAGCCATCGTCAAAAACACCCTAACTGCGTACTTGCAGACGCGATCTTATACCGTCATAATAACGCACACCCGCATACATCTTATAATTCTGACGTGAGTCCTTTGGATTAACGTCCGTTTTGCTCATGGTTAAATTCATTCAAAGGAGGAGATAATGTCAACTGTTTGGAGCTGGCTGGTATCAACAGCCATGATTATATCACTGTTTGCATAAACGTAAGGGTTACTGGGCGGATAGAAATTTTTTTTTATTGAACGACGCCAACAAATATAAGCTAGAGAAAAAGGTAGTTTTATATATTATTTACTGGAGTAGCACCGCATATATGCAAGACATTTCTGCATTTGGTTTACAATTCCGACAAACGATATATATATATATATATATATAGCTGTTATTATCGTTAATATTATAGTAAACATGGCGAGTGTGAACGGCAAGCGGACATTGAAAAATACACTACGGGCATCCATCTTTGAATTTCTGCTCCACCAGTGAGCTTTAACTTCATGGGAATTGACCACCTTTTTATTGTTGCAAACTATCAAACATTTGCCGCAACTCTTAAAACGCCAAGGTACTACTATTCGTGCAGTAGCAGCGTGCACTCACGGCCCAAAGTGTATTAATTGCAGCGAAATACGAGTAATCGTGCAATTAATGGACAACAATTTGCCTAGTTTTGGCGGAAAAAAAACACACCTAACGTCGTTCTTCATCGAGATAAAAGCACTCGGCTTCTCGCGCTAATGGTTCGAGGAGACAAACAAAATGATGTTTTTTTAAATATATATATATATAGTGCTGACGCCGGTGCCAACGATAGGCAATATCCGCCCAAACTATCTATCGCTGCGACAACGATGAGATCGATACACCAAATAATCATAAAAACAACATACTCGCTGACCGCTAGTGATTTAGCAATTACCTTCAAGACTTTTGGAACAACCGCAGCGAGAACTCTGCAAAATCGTTGTTGTACTCTATGGAGATCAAAATGTTCGGTGAGACACCTCGACCAACAGAGAGTTAAACAAACATATATGCTAGAAAGTTTCAACCCCGTTTCCTCTCGTTCTCGTCATTCTCTATTTTATTGGGCCAAAAAATTGCGAAGCAACTATAGAAAAATACTGAATGTCCCAAACGGACCCTTACTCTTGGCCAGTGACTAGATGCTCGACTAGAACTGTCGTGGCGGTCCTTAAAGAGCCAGTGACTAGATGATCGACTAGAACTGTCGTGGCGGTCAAAAAACTCTAGCATCTTCAATCAAGCAGCACTTGATCAGGCAGCATTTAAGCGGGATGAATCAGCAAACGTCGTTGATCGAAGTAGACAAGAATCACAGAAAATATGAATGATGTGTCCTTGCCGTTGTCGCCCAAACGGAGTGTGCTTGCCCTCCGAACGGAGAGAATGACTTGTCCTGCCTACCTCGCCGTGTTTCCGTCACGCTCTTGCCGGGCGCCCCCAATAGACGCCTACACGCGCCCCCAATGGACGCCTCCGTGCGCCCGTCCACCGGCCCCGAGCGTCGTAGTGCGTCACCACTGGCGGTGCCACCGTCGGCTTCGTGATCGACATCATGGTCCTTACTATTCTCAGTCTAATCAGATATTTGCCATCGACTACCCCTCCCATGACCTCCATCACTACCACTACTGCTATGCTGTTGGAAGGCTGCACGCCGGCGTTCGTTTCGTAACGGTTCTTTCTTCTTCTTCTTCTTCTTCTTATTATTATTATTATTACTCCATCTCGCTCTTCCCCACCCTCGTAACCTAGCTCCTATTTTCCCATAACGATAACCTCTCTATTCCTCCTAAGGCTCGGTTTGACTCCATGAGCCATGAGTTTTGCGGTATGCTTTGAGGTTGGTGTGCAAGATGACAAGGAACAAGCAAGCTGTTCCTCCTTTTCTTCGTTCGCTCTCGTTTCTTTCGATTTTCCGTTTTTTTCCCTCTTTTTCCCGTCTTTCCTTTATTTCTTCATTCGTACGTTCGTCCGTTCGTTTGTCCGTTGACTCGGACGGTCTCGTGACGCGACCTCATGGCTACGCAGCTAACACGACAGGCGAGTTCGTCTCGTGGGTCTCGTGCTGCTGCTGTTTCTACTTCTTCTACTGCTTCTGCAATTGCTGCTGCTGCTGCAGCTGCAGCGGCGGAGGCGGCTGCTGCTGTTGTGACTGGGGCGCTACCGCCCCTGCCTGATTGCGGTAGCGGCGACGACCTTTTGACCACGCGACGTGATCTTACTGTCAAATGTCAAGATAAAAACCGAAAGTCGGTTTTCTGTCGCTCATCCACGGGCGGCCGGCTGCCGCCGCCCAGCCAGCCAGGCTGCCACATCGGCAACGCCGACGACGCCAACAACGACGACAACGCCCGGCCACAGACGACCCTGGCAACTACTGGCTTTGCACGGTGCGACTGTACTAGGCTACAACATGGGATAGATGGACGCACAGACGCGCACACTCACAACACAAGTGTGCCAAACAGTCCGTCCGTCCGTTCCTCCGTTGGTCCGCCCGGGCCAGTACTACTCCGGTCGTAGAGGATCAACCTCCGCTACTGACACTAGCATGATGATGATGGTGATGATGATAATGATGATCATGGTCCTCATTCGACAGTTTCCAGAAAGTTTTCCAACCGAAACGTGCTCGTCTGTTCTCTCCCTTCATCCCATCTTTGCCCCTCCCTCTCTCTCGAACTCTCTCTCGCTCTCTAACAATCGATCTCTCTCTATCTATCTCTCTCAATATCTCTCTCTCGCTCTCTATCAATCTATTTCTCTCGCGCTTTCTCTCTCTCTCTCGCTCTTCCTGTATCTATATGTCTCTCTCCATCTCTATTTTAGTCTCTATACCTCCATTTCTCTGCTTGGTTCTGGCTTTTTCGCTCGCTCCCATACTGCAGCCGTCTTTCTCTCTGTCTCTCTACCGTATCGACTATCTGTGGGCAATCCTCTTGCTACTACTGTGTACAGGCTGTGTACTGCGGACAGGCAGACTTATTGTCGCATCCTCGCTGTCATCGACCGTGGCAAGCTGACTAAGATCGCCGAGGAACTGTACGACGCAAAATGAGAACAGTCATCACCCAGAGCAGCAGAAACAGCAGCAGCGACCACCAACTCCTCAGGAAGCAAACGAGGCGGCAGATATCAGACAACCAGACGTGCCAGCTCTTAACGGCCAGCGGCGCCACAATCCACCACCAATAAACAACTTCGAGCGTCTGTCTGCTCGTCATTGCTTGCCGCTTGTGTTGGAAATAGAAAATCGTTTAGATCGGCTCTGGCAGAATAGAGGCGCTAGCACAACGAAGAAGCCTCATCTTGAACCAACGAACCGACCCGACTCGCGATGATCGGCGAGTGTGCGCGGGTACCGGCGTGATTGTCTCACTGATCTGAGAACCAGAAATAAAAGCGACAGACCTCTCGAGTCTCGGCTCTCATCGGCAAGCCCGCAGATTCTTGATACGATTCCATATCGATGGACTTTTTGATGTGATTGTTTTTTATGTTGTTGTTGTTGGTGGCATGATTTAGTGCCAGTGAGATGGCGCGGCTATCTTGGTGCGTGTTGTTTTCGTTGGAGTATTTTAATTTTATGTTGTTTGCCAATATGCAATGGTTTGTTTGCAATTAAATTAAACATCCAGAGATGTCAGCATGGCTGCTGAAACGTGAGTCTTCTGCTGTCAGCAACGATTGTGTGCAGACTATGCTTTACTCACTAAGTAAACAAAGAAGTCAGTGTATTTCTAATTCGTTTCTCTTCCGCTGTAGCATCGACGTGGCTCGCAAATAGCTACAGCTAAAAGGTCAATTCTCAATAAAAAAAAAAGTAGCTGCTTGTACATGTTAGTCTCGCTATAGTGTGAAAGATCGGTAATCGGCAAAACAAATGCCAATCAAAATTTTGCCACAGTGAGCCCCCAAGTGGACGTACTTTAACTAGCAGTGTTTAAATATTTTTTAAAGTATAATTAGCTTTGGTTTGGCCTACCAAATTAATAAGCAGCGAATAAAAAGAAAAACCTACGTTAAGTGCATCTTCTGTGTCATTCATGATAATTCATTTGACGGTTGGTTATATGTGTCTAATTCACATACTAGCATTTGTGTGAAATGAGATCGCTCTCATCATAGTCGAATCCTTTATGTTCTAGCAAAAAAAAACGATGGACGTTTCTATCCAAATAACGTTTACTGAACTTACCAACTAAGTGAACAAATCGGCGTATCTCTTTCTCTCTCTCTCTCTCTCTCTTTATAAAGTGTGTTGCAAAAAATTAGCAACTCATGTTTTTTGTGATAATTTCGGCTTGGTTTATTTGAATAACTTGAAATTTTAAGCGCATGATGTACATGACGAAACACGAGCATAGTGTTGATTTCATTGCAATCTCAACATCGGTTCATAAAAAAAATAAAAAAAGTGTGAAAAAACAGTGTTGCAAAATATTAGCAACAATAGCGCCTTACAGCGTATTCGATTCTTAGCAGGGCTGTATGACTCATTTGAAACTACATATTTTATTCTAGAAACGGGTTTTTCGTCCCTTCTTTTGAATCAAATCGTAAACTCGGTCTTTCATGGAGTTAATGAGCTGTTGTAAGTACGAAAGTGGAATATTAGTCCATGCTTGCTGGACAGCTTCTTTGAGGTCTGACAAATGATTATATTGTCGACCATTTGCGTAAATCTGCTTTACCAAATGTCCCCAAAGATTTTCAATAGGATTCAGGTCTGGACTTAATGCCGGCCAGTCAAAAAGTGGCACTCCTTGTTCTTGAAAAAAGGCTATAGTGCTAGCCGAGGTATGAAACGTGGCGTTGTCTTGTTGAAAAACTGCGTCAGGTCCCCCAATTCTTCTGAAGTGGGCTTCTAACTGGAAACCGACAATGCGCTGGTACATGTCAGAATTGTTTCGGCCCACAATCTCGACTAGATCAGACTTCCCATTATATCCAAACGCGCCCCAATATTTCACAGAGCCACCACCGGCCACACGTTTCGAGAACCATTTAGGTTCCTTCCGTAAGTCGTGCCAATAGTACTGACAGCCGTCAGGGCCATCGAAATTAAATATCTTTTCATCCGAGAAGACGATGTTTTTCCACTCGTTATCCCAAGTTTGGTATCTATGCGAAAATTCACGCCGTGCGACAATGTGCTTTGGTTGCAGTCGCTTCCTTTTCGCGTATCGCACGTTTTTATCAGAACTTAACACTCGGTACACTGTGGATCGGTGCACTGGCACTCCCAAAGTAGTCCTGATCCTGGAAGAAGACATTTGGTCATGAGTAGCCAACTGTATGATCCTTCGCCGATCTCGAATAGTCAAAACTGGCTTACGTTCACTGTTAGATCTGCACCTTTGGTTCACTCCAGGGTGTAAGAACCTGCTGATGGTGCTCTTATGCCGTCCTAATCTGGTTGCTATAGCAGTTACTGTATGACCGAGCTCACCATATGCCTCAATTCTTGTCTTTTCGTTATCCAAAAGATCCTTTGTACGACCCATGGTTTAAACATAAGGTTCGTCGTTATTTCGGAACAACGACTAAGCTGTAGAATATTTTGCAGCTATATAACGATTGATTTAGCCAGACAATATTCCTGACATTTGATCCCTGGGATCGAATATCAGCTGTAGTATCGACTATTCTTTACAAACAAGAGCTGTGTTGTTAGCATGTTATTGTTGCTAATATTTTGCAACACTGTTTTTTCAGACTTATTTTTTGTATGAACCGATTTTGAGATTGCAATGAAATCAACACTATGCTCATGTCTCGTCATGTACATCATGCGCTTAAAATTTCAAGCCATTCAAATAAACCAAGCCGTAATTATCGCAAAAAAACATGAGTTGCTATTTTTTGCAACACGCTTTATATATATATATATATATATATATATATATATATATATATATATATAATGCAAGAATTAGAACTTACCGTTGTTGCACTGTCGTCGGCCTTTGTGGAGCCTGTTGCGCTTGAGCCTCGTCCGAAAAGATACTTCCCTGTGAGAAACTAAATCCCTTCTGTTGCGCACCTGCTCGACGACCGCTTTGGCCGGGTCCGCGAATTCGTTGTTGGGTTGGGCCATTTGTAGGTGAGAGAACTCGGGGAGGCTCCGTAGGTGTTGGGAAGGCGACGGGATAGAATGGGTCGTGGATTTGAGTTACGACTGGTTCGATTCTCGGCGTAGTTTGCCTACCAGAAAGGGTCTCCGGTGTCGGAGAGAGATCTACTTGCACCTCAACGATTTCTTTTCTGACCGGCGTAGGGTCTTGACTGCGTGACGGTGTGTGGTCGATTGTAAAATGCCGGTTCTCCATCGCCACATGAGTCTTTGGCAGCTCAGGTCGGTCGAGGTTGTCGTCCCGTCGAGACTGCTCTTGAGGCTGCTGGCTCCGACGGCTTTCTTGGCTAGGATGGTGCTGGAACGTGTGATTCTGCTGCGAAACATGCTGGATGTGGAAAACCTGCTGGTTGCGAGGTGGTTGCGCTGGTTGTGGCAATGCCTGTTGAGGCGGTAGTGGTCCCTCGACCTGGCGGGGGTCTGGCAGCTGCTGGTTTGGTCGTCCTTGGTTGGGCTGACGAGCCAGCTGTTGTTCGACACGCCGCAGCTGCTGTTGCTGCTGACGCCTCTGTTGTTCGAGCTTTCGTTGCTCGGCCTCGAATCGAATCTTGTCCTGGTCGTACTTTCGCCGCTGCTCCTCGAACTTTCGTTGGTCCTCTTCGAATCGCCGGCGACTCTCTTCGAAGAGACGCCGATCTTCGACGAATTTTCTCTGCTGTTCCCGGTAACGGCGCTGATCCTCTTGGAAGCGCCTTTGTTCCTCTTGATAGAGTCTCTCATCCTCAACCTCTCCTTCGGAGAATGACGTCTCGGGAGGCTGAACGTTGGACGTTCTCGCCGATCGAACCACGACCTCGCGTTCGAACTCGGGCTGTGGTGAAAGCAGTCGCATCTGGACTGGTTCCGGCACCTCGTTTCTGCGCGCGCTCTCCGGTCGACCGAAGAAATCTGTGGTTCGGGATTGTATGCCCTGCTGCGCTCGGGAACTTGGTTGAAGTTCAGACTGAATCGGAACCACCTGCTTAAATGTCTGTGTCGTCACGCCGCCTGAGTGATGAGTTCGCTCTATCGTGAAGTCAATCATCCTAGTTTTCGAGTCAGTTAAACCGTCTCTGAAGTTCTGGTTTTTCATAACTATTTGACTTTGTCGGCGGGCAGGCGTTCGTTGTAGAGAAATATCTTGTTGTTCAGGAGGCAGCGTTTGCTGACTTGGAAACTCGGTAACTGACAAAGACGATGGGTCAAACTCCTTAGCCGAGAATTTCCTCTCAATCTCCTCTTTCTGACGCCTAAATGCGGTCTCAAAGTCCTCACCGTCGACGGTGCTCGGTGGATTTGGCGCTTGTCTCAGAAACGACGGGTCTCGAATTCCTTGCGCGAATATGGCTCGTTTACCCGCATTAATATCTGCCTCGATTCGCGACATTCGCTCGTCGGCATCGGGTATTTTAGCCGACATATTGTCGTCACCGGTGACACCCTGAATGAACATCGAGTTCTGCTGCTGGTGAACTTCGCCCGTGGTTACATCTTGAAAAAGCGCCCTATTCCGGCTACTGCGGCCTGGTTCTGTAATCTCAGGCACGCTGTTTGCAATGACATTTCTTGCGGTTGGTTCGTGTAATACTCCGAGCCTTTCATGTACGGTTTCGTCAGCGCGACCGACCGACGTCGGGGTCTTTGAAATGTCAGAGGGCGTGCCTACACTTGGAGAGCGTTTCGCATTAATAAAGTCTATGTCAGCGCTGCTTAACGTTGCGCCATCGCTTAGAGGAGGCACAAAGAAGATTCCCTGCTGCTGTTTCGACACACGGGGTCCAGGCTGAAGCTCATTAAGTGGATGCGCCGCGGGAATGTCTTCTCGCTCAAGATATTCGCGTTGTTGTTGGCTGGCAATAATCACGGGCCGATTTCCTCCCAGGGCAATCTCACCCGGAATGCCATTGATGTGAATGTGCTCTCGAGGAGTAACGGAGACTCCCGAGTCCTTATCTGGTACTGTTAATGCATCCCCAAGCTTTGACCCACCTGTTCCAGCTTCACTGCCTACATTTCCCGCGTGGAGAACTTGACTGGGCCTAGGGGTTGAGGTTTGTGGTGGGTGTTGAACGGTTAGCTTAAAGTTTTGCCCTTTACCTGCAAAGAGAAGACACACATTGCGTTAAATGGCTAGTTACCTGTCTCGGAACAGGCCGTTATTGCCATACTGGCACCACAAGCTTGTATCATTAATAACCCTAAATCTACAACATAGTCTGCGTAAAGATGAAGAAAAGAATCAAGGGTTACCATTAGCTCCTTTAGTTTCGAGAAAGCTGAAACTTCGTGTGGTTGCACTCTGCTGACTAGCCTTGGTTTGCAGGAACTGCTGGGGGATGCTCGGTGTGCTTGGACTAAACGTTTGTTGAATCACGTCAAGCGGCTTTGCAGTGAAGGCCAACGGGTCCCCTCCAGGCGCAAATGGTCCTATCGGCGGTGGAGGCGGTCGGGTTGTTGACTCTTTCTGCAATAATGCATATTACAACGCAACATTAGATAAAAGTGAGCCCGCAAGTAGCTACGTACAAAATACAGGAAACGTAAATCACGCCACGTCTACCGGAAGCCTCCCACAACTACCTACATGATTTTTATTGTGTCCACATCGGCAACTTGTCAAATGCTCATCTAATGGTTTAACTCAAAGTAAAAAGTCTACACTTGGCTCTAAAAACCGTGATGCACACCTTCTTTCGGTCCTCTGCGACGATCCATCTATCGGGGCCGGCATATTCGGGTCAGTGGTGCCGTAGTTGTACAAATATAGATATGTGTTAGGACTGCTTGCGATCTGGGGTCTGCCTAGAATTTACTGGTATCACAGTGACCACCCTTCAGTTAGGTGTAAACCTGCATAGGCAACTACACTAGCCTTGATCTTTTGTCATTTAAAGGCGCGAATTAGTAAAACGTTAAATGAAGCGATCCAGGATGCCCCCTCCCTGGTGGCCACCTCGAAACGATGGAGAAACGAACTATTTGAAAAACATATTCATTAAACCATACCTAAGCACATTGGGCACATCTAAGTTACCACGTCCCAAGTACAAGCTCCGAACCACAAAAAAACAATTGTTTGAACTGCATCACACATCGTGTACATCGGAGATACGTGGACCTAAGACCGTAGACGCTTAACAGTACAGACCCTGTGATCAGCAGTAGAAATCCCGTGAAGACCCATTCACCAGACATATACGTTCAGTCATTCAGTCCAGATAGAATTACATTTCCTGTCATATATACATATATATTTTATAGGGTATTATATATATATATATATATATATATATATATATATATATATATATTACACACGAGCGATAGACTTTTCTGCAACGTGTCTTTAATTGTTACAAGTGTTGAAAGCAGTGTAATTATGGAAATTTTAAGCTCAATGAGAAATTTCTGAATTTAAATGCATCTGCCGCCCAGAGTAGACGATCCCGGTAAGAAAAAAAGACAGCATATATCTTCCAGCTTGTAGCGTAGCTATTTGTTTACGCGAGAAAACCCATCTGTACTGCTTTGCTGCCGCCATCTTCGATTGTGGTGGCTATCCACCACCCCGCTTTAGTGGCAATGAAGCGGTATCGGAGCACAAGTAGTTGAATTTCGCTCGTCTTCGCCTCGCTTCGCTTGACGCCTTTGGAGACGTTCGTCGATACCACGCAGACTACCACGCGACTGCGATTTGATTTGCTCTGGTCGCCGCTCTGCTGCGCGTTGCGTGCGCTTCCACTGCCTATCGACGTACGGACAGCGTATGTATACGAACGGCCAACCTATGCAATGCCCCCTCCTTCCTCCTCCCGACGAGCGAGCGACGCGATCATCGAGTGGGTCGAGCCCGCACCGCTTTCGTGGGCGTTTTGAAGGATCAATGGGATTCGTCGTGAAGCCCTCATTGTCGCCCCTGTCGCTGCTGTCAAGGCCGAAATCATCACAACGATAATGATCATCATCATCATCACAGCGATCATTATCATTATCATCATCATCAATATCATCAACGACGACGATGACGACGACGCCGCCGCCGAACTAAAACAGCAACAATGTGTATCCATCGGCCTGCATCTCCAATTATGTGCCGCCAGCCGCAAGCGAATGCAAGTAGCGAATACGCAACAAGTACTCAAAGTTTGCTAATTTGTCACTCGTCAGCGCCGATTAGTGCGTTGGAGCACAGCGGCGACAAATCCTCTTCGCAAAGTGAATCCAATTAATGAGTATGCAATCAGTTGGTTGCATGCAAATGTTGGACGGTCCCGTAATAGACCGCATGCCATAGCGATCATTAACTTCAGCAGTAGTAGTAGTAGTAGCGGCGGCAAACAGAACGATACAAAAAAGACGTATATTAAAAGAGGATGTAAAGTATTATTTTTTTTATTGATTGAAATATGTATACACGTATAGAAGTAGTAGTGGTAGTAATATGTTATACTTCGGATAACGGGGGCGACACATTGGTATTGAGATCGAATAACGTCTTCAATAGATTAAAATCAAGCGAGTAATTTGAATTGTTGATGAGCACTTTCGCAACGACACTAAGAAAATGCTATATTTCGCCCTGTAGGTTTTCTACCATTCCTCCCTGCTCCCTCCCCTTGCTTCCTTCCTGCGTAAAGTAAACCATCTAGCCGCTTTGTTTTTACACAAAAATATTTGTTTAGGTTCAATATTTTTGGGGCTCTACTGGCAGGTGCTGAAATGATGTTACTGCAGGAATTCGCCTTGCGTAACATACGTCCGTTAGCCAGAATTGACCTGCCTCGTCTATTACGGGGGTGACGGCATGAATGGCGCTACGAACGTCGGTAAGCATGAATATTTAAAGTTCTACAGTCAAGCACATGATGGCATAGGCGCGCCGTCATGTCCGGAATGTGCACGTACGAGATATTCAAACGTACAGAGCACATGAACGTGATCATCAAACACGTCTGTTTGAGTGCAGTCGTGTATTAGCGTGCGTCGTGCGCGACTGGAGGAGACACAGAATTGCACGTGTTCGACCCCCCGGCGTTGCACATTTGCATTTAGGGGGTTCGTCTTACGAACGTACAATGCTCGTACGTGAAAAGTCTCCGTACATATATACGTATGGGTACAACAAAGGCACCATTGTATACATGCACGCAACATGCGCATGTTTATGCATCCACGTGCATAAAACGTATCCACGCGAACATAAACGAGTGCGTGCTGCTTATGTACGTTCTGTGCACATACTAGTGCACATAGTATAAACGGGTGTACGTAATCAAATGTATGTAAACATTTATTTGTCAAACGTATGTAAATATTTATTTGTGTTTGAGTTGAGCGCCCATAT
The DNA here is from genome assembly GCA_003439945.1 of Dermanyssus gallinae. NCBI lineage: Eukaryota > Metazoa > Arthropoda > Arachnida > Mesostigmata > Dermanyssidae > Dermanyssus > Dermanyssus gallinae. The sequence goes on from QVRM01000336.1 coordinate 29,849, forward strand.
AACGCTTACATATCTACCCGTATACAGTATATGCGATGTGCGTTCAAAAGTAGATGCGTCGCTTTGCGAAGCCGGTTCCGTGCCTAGAATTTCGGCTTTCGTATCCAAGGAGACTCGCTTATTTAAACATAATAATGGTAAAGTTACATCTGGCTGAGATTATTGTTGAAATTTGAAATGATCAAAATCGAGGCTATTTAATATAAAACGGATTTGTCAACATTTTCGAAATCCGAAGACTGCGCTTGGTAATGAGCGGTGTTCTTAGACTTGTGCACGCGTCGATTATTCTTCGCAAGGATGTCTTAGTTTCTAAGTTTGAATAGAGTACAAAACTGTAGTACTTACGGTAGTAATTTTATTGTTCATCATCATATTAAGAGTGTAAGTAGCGTTAGCTTTTGTCATAATTTTTAGTGTGTGAGATTATTAGTAGCTAGCAGAAGACTACCTTGGATTATCAGTACTCCACGGTATGCAACTCCTGGAATATTTTAGCAGTAGGTCCTTGCTTTCTACCAACCGGTTGTCATGCAGCTAGTGCACTCGCTACGTATATATATATATATATATTTTGGAAATAAATGTTACAACCTTATTTGCTTATGTGTAAGAGGTAACAATTGTCTCCTTATGATATATATATATATATATATATATATATATATACTGTTACTTGTTTACCCACTTAATGTAGCACCACTACACAATGATCTAGATAATAGTTCGGTTATCACCAGGACAAAACCGATCATAGCACTCACACAGAACCTGGTGTACAAGCGGATAGATTCATATACCAGTAATAATATAAGTAGACGTACATAGTGTGTTCAAAACGTATCGCGACTTTTGTGTTTTTTCAAAAATTATTCATTTATTCATGAATATCTATTTTGTCCCCTTCAAAGTAATCCCCATGAGATATTATACACTTGTGCCAACGGTTTTTCCAATCTTCGAAGCACTTCAAAAAACCATTTTTTTTATCTTGTTCAGCTCCTCCTTCGATGCCGTCTTTATCTCGTCAAGCGTAGCGTAACGTCGTCCTTTCATGGGCCTCTTCAGTTTAGGGAACAAGAAAAAGTCACAGGGGGCCAGATCTGGGGAATACGGTGGCTGCGGCATCATTAGTGTGTTGTTTTTGGCCAAAAACTCGCGCACAAGCAACGATGTGTGAGCAGGGGCGTTATCGTGGTGCAAAAGCCAATTTTTGTTCTTCCACAAATCCGGGCGTTTCTGGCGGATTGCTTCGCGCAAATTGCGCATAACTTGCAGGTAATATTCCTTATTGACCGTTCTACCCTGTGGCAAGAACTCATGATGCACCACGCCCCTGCAATCGAAGAAAACTGTCAGCAAAACTTTCACATTCGACCGAACTTGGCGCGCTTTTTTCGGTCTTGGTTCGTGCGGCAGCTTACATTGAGACTGATTGAGCTTTGGTTTCCACGTCATAACCATAAACCCACGATTCGTCACCAGTTATGACCCTCTGGAGCAAATTTGGGTTCGTCGCGGACAGAGTCCAAATATCTCATTAGCAATGTTCATGCGATGCTGTTTTTGGTCGCAATTGAGCAATTTTGGTACGCATTTCGCGGCGACCCGTCTCATGCCCAAATCATTGATAAAAATCGAATGGCACGAGCCAATCGATATGTTTAGGTCCTCAGCAACTTCTCTAACGGTGATTCGACGATTGGCCAATACCATTTTCTCCACTTCATTAATTTTTTCGTCTGTTGTTGAAGTGCTCGGGCGTCCGGCACGCTCTTCGTCGTTCACATCTTCTCGGCCTTCTGAGAACATTTTGTACCACCGATAAACGTTGCTTCGGTCCAAGGTAGCTTCTCCGTATGCCACAGTCAACATTCGGAATGCATCCGCGCACTTAATTCGTTTTTCACACAAAATTTGATACAGGTTCTTTGATCCATTTTTTTGAATAGGTAAAATCGAAGACGATCCAAAACACGTGCAAGCAAAGCAGCTGTCAACAATTAAGTGAACATTCAAAATGGCCGAGCTTGTCGGCATAAGTGAGAGACATGAGTACCAACATAACGCCACAAAAATCGAAATTCGAATATACGTAACCCGCGAAAATTCAAAAGTCGCGATAAACGATTGAACACACCTCGTATATGAGGAGATATGAGGGCTTTTGGTTGATATGCGGCGAGAACGCGTTTGATGTCGTCCAGGTTGGATGCTTATGTTCAGTTGTTCCACCACGTATATTGTACGCTTAACATAATCGGGGGCGATATTAACTTAACGCTTAACATAACGGGCGATAAACAAAAAGCAGTGTAAGAGTTGAACACAGACAAGAATGCTCCAATGCCCGGAGTGCCGAATCAGACAAGGGCGAACCTAATCGATATATCATTGTTCGATCGAATTCGGCCGCGAGTGCCGTAAGGTCCCTGGTGAAGCGTTGCAGAACACCGAGATTATTGATTGGTCGAGCTTTTGGTGGTCGGTGAAGTAACTGAGTGTTCATAGAGCTTTTTCGCACGTTTTAGTGCACCTCGCCTCCGCTGGTGGTGGCGGCGGCGGCAATGGCTTCAGCGGCGCAGAAGGCGTAGTAGCAGCAGTAACAAATAACACAACGACAAGATAAGAAATACAGCGGAATTGCTACCTTGAGATCAATCAATGTGCGGGAAATGAACTATTACGGGCTCCGAACTATAGGCGCTATTGCTACGTCAACAACAACTACTTCTTGGGCGCTTCAGTTAGCTTCCCTCATCTCTCTCTCTCGCACTCTCTATATCTCTCTCTCTTTTTCTTTCACTCCCTCGCTTGCTCTCACTATGAAAAATCTCCTGCTGGCACTGTTCCGTTCTCGGTACGTTAGTCCATGAATTCTTCTCACGCCTCTTGCGACTCTGTATGATTCTGTATGCGGGGGAGGGGGGGGGGGGGGGCTCCGCGAGACCGTGTACGGGGGAAGTGAGGGGCGCTATGTAAGACGCGGACGGGATGTTCATGCAAGGCTTGGCGCACAGTTAACAACTCGGCGAGTGCCGGCGACATTGGCAATCTTTCTAGACTCCCCCGCCTGCGAGGTCGTCGCCACTGCTTCAGCTAGCAGCCAGCAGCAGAGGCGGGCGGCTATCGATTGCAACGGGTCAGCAGACTGGGAGCGTTGGCGTCAACAATGGCCGCTGTTGAAGAATGCACGAGGCTGGCCAGAATGAAGATGTAGACGATGACAACAAGAACAACAAGAATAACGACGTCAATGACGAATACGGTAACCAACAAACAAAAAACAACACCACACCAACCAACAACCAACAACAACAACCATGACGACAACGGCGGCAATGTTAAATAACTGTATCCATAACAAAAACAGCAACAAAAATAAAACAGAGCACCGTTAGCTACTACACTGCACTCGTCTACGTCGCTTTATGTATTATCATAGCCTCTCGTCTCAAGGCGTCGCTTTACCGCAATTCAGTGCTTACTGTGCTGCTGCTTGCTTTAAGCCGTAGTCGTATTGACGTAATTACAGACGTCCTTTAAATGTTACAATTGTGTTGAATGAACGTTTTACTCAGTTTGATCAGCCTGTTCGTTGATTTCGTGTCAGTCTATGGCGTCTATAATGGAAGCCACGTTCCCTCTACAAATAGCCCGATGAATCATCTGCCTCAGAAACATTGCTTCGCGCCCGTTTGTCCGTAATATTCTCTTTACGGTTTGCAATTTGTCTTAAAAAACTTCGCAATGCCGAGCCCAGTCAGCGTCTTCAAAGGAATAGACATGAAGCGGTAGCTCCTTGATAGCTCGAGGCACTTTCTTCGCTTTTTCGAATCTGTGTGTCCTGCGACACACAGATTCGTAGTAATCTCATTCACACTCGACCAAGTTGTGCCGAGAGTCCCGATGATGCCGCCGTACATGCGACAGTTACATTCCAGACAAGAATTTGCCGTGACGACCACATTAGGTTGTAACTCATTGCTTTCGCTCAGGCCTTTGAGCTCAAGTAAGGATATGTTTTGTGCTTTTCAGTGCCACTCTGGTTCATTGAGCCCTGCATGCCTTGAGAGCCTGCCGGGGGGTTTTTAGGCAGCTTAACGAGTGTACACTATCAGAATCGACCGGTACATCGCACGACATAAGACTGGCAAACGAAGGCGCCTGCCCTAATAGCCGACACCATTCGGAAGGATTAGGATTTAGCGTGACGCTAACAGGAGAGGCAGTGATTCCCATGCTCCTTTAGAGTGCTTTGATCAAGTTGGCTCCTAATTACGATATATCGTTTTTGTTGTTGTTGCTGTTGTTGTCGTCGTTTTGTGACAATGTTGTTGCAGCTCTTTTTATTACTCGTTTTTTATTGTTGCTATTTCGTTTCGCTATTGTTCTTGCTATTGTTGTTGATGCTGGGGTTGTCGTCCTCGACCACTGTTTTAGCTATCGGGCATAACTATCACGTAAATGCACTGGTGTTGTCGTGTTAATTGCTCCTCTTCTATCAGTTTTTTCCGGGCTTCTGTCGTTCTTCGCAATGGACCTTCCGTTGCCCTTGCTTCTCCCTGACCGAAGTCAATTGTGGGTGTCCCGCCGTTAAACGTAGCTCTGTAATGGGTACGCTACGTGACCTGGGCTCCGTGCGCGTGGACGGGAGTTGTCGGCAGGGGTACGCGCTCTATTTGTTTGTAGACTGCGCGGACTCGCCTTGAATCCTGGTCGTGCCAGCGGTGATTAGGTGCTTCCTGTGGCCGTAGGATTTGGTAGTTCGGCGCCGATTTTAAACCTAAACAATTCGCGACCTGTTCACAAGTCGTTTTTGCAACTGGCTTAATTGCCTCAGGAGCCATTTGTACGTACGAATAGGTTCCCTTGAAGGCTGGAATGATATCCACGTTTAATCCTTCTTAACGTGCAATTCGAATATCGTTCGCTTCCTTGCAGCTGGTTGCACCTGAATCTGATCTAGACGGCGATTAGTTGCAATTTGTTGTTTTACTTGCGCACCTTACTGAGAACGGTGCCACCTCGTTAAGAGAGCGTTCGTTTTGAGCACAACGCAGTCGTCGTACACACAGTGGAGAATAGCGTTGTGTGCACGAAAGAGATTCCAATTTTTTCAGCTGTACGCCACAACGAACCCTTCCTTCCAGCTGTCTGCACAACAAACTTTCTTGCTGACTTCTGAGCAAATCGCGCGGTGCGAACTTGCAATGACAGTTACAGTATAAAATGGGTTAGCTCGGGTTCGTCACTGGCTAAGTGGGGTCCTTGCGTTGCTCAGTTCTGACTCACTATTAAATTCAATGTTGCACTTGTTTTGAAGCGTTTGGTCCCACTGGGACTGCTCACAACGATAAT
>QVRM01000337.1:0-37611 GCA_003439945.1 Dermanyssus gallinae
TATATATATATATATATATATATATTATATATATATATTTATATTATATATATATATATATATATTCATTTCCCCGTCTCCTATATAAACTGGTCTCCGGTCCCAGACCATCTTACGCACTCCTTAGTGACCTAAGATAAAGAGAATCAGAAAGGTTTGGTTAGAGAAGTTCGAAATGGCTTAAGGCTCGAAAACATCGGTGCCGAAACGCATACCTGTACACGCACACAGCACAGCGGCGGTCCTGGACATCCACCTGCCCTCCAAACATTCATTCCAGAAGCCGCCTCCCTCCATCATCCCGCCTGACAGCACTACAACACTACCACCGCACCTTGGGGTCCAATGGGATGACTAACCACCGAGCACTTTAAAAAAGATCTTGCGAAAAACAGAGCTTCTTGGCGAGCGCTTGGGAACCTCCATTGAGACCGCTACACAAGAGACCGATTACTGGTCTCAACAACTACACAACACGTTCGATGGGGCACATTTTAAAAAAAGCACACGAAACGGCCCTTTTTACATTACTGGATTAAGGGTATGCCCTACCTATCTGGTAAGGAGTATTTAAACCTACTAAAGCTCAGGATCAACGCACTACCAACGCGTGCCAGATTGGCCAGGGGACGCCCGGGCTACAACAAACGTTGTAGGCACGGGTGTCATGCGCCTGAGACGTTGGCTCATGTCGCTCAGATGTGCGATATAACACACAAACAAACCATAAAGAGACATGACGACGTCTGTGATCGCGTGGCGCGTCTTCTCCGCGAAAGGGGTCATAGGTGGTTCGTGAGCGAGTATTCCGTCGACCGGGCGCACCGGGTCTAAAGCCCGACCTCGTAATAACAACACCTACCGAGGTCTGGGTTTTAGATGCCGAGGTTTTGCGGCCCGACCGGGAACTGGCAAAAGCACGGCAAGACAAGATCGCCAAATATGACGTCGAGTTCCTAAGAGCGGCGCTCCCCTACCCGCAAAACCTCGCAGATTCGGATCCATCACTATCTCTTATGAGTGGTGTATGGGACTCCGAATCTGCGAGGACGCTCTTGGGGCTCGGCGTCACGAAGAGGAATCTTATGGATCTCACCGTTTTACTTTGCAAGGAACCTTGAGGATATATCGCTCGCACCGGATCCATAGAGCGGGGCTACCATCAAGCAAGGACACGGACAACTGATTCTTAACTTCACGTGACACCTTTTTATTACCATTTTTATTAAGGCGAGCACTGCCGAGTGTGCAAACGTATTGTAAATGATTAATAAATCATCACAATATTTCTATATATATATATATATATATATATATATATATATTTTCTTTATTTCGCAATAACATTGCATTTCAAGATGTTACGTAATTACAATACAGTTCATTATATACAGTTTGAACACTTTAGCAACCGTCCCACCGGGCGAAAAAGTGCAAAGACCGCCGATGGTCTGGCAGCTCGCTACGTGGTATTTAGCGCATATCTGCGAGCAGAACCGGCAACGACATTGATCGCTAACTTGGTGAAATCCTTTGGTCGAACATACCAAGTGATGATAGCCGTGCACAAAGTACCTTGTGTACACGTGCCGGCTAGTGCATGCCATTCCATCCCAAAGCTCCCTGGCGAGGTACACATCTAACTGCGCGACCTCTGCCGAGGCCTCGGTCACCTTTCCCTGCCACTCTAACAAAAATTGCTGAAGTGGTCCTGTAATAGGTGACCTAAGCCTGACTCTGATTGTTTTCACTGCCGGCCCGCAAACCGCCAGCAGGTAACACGAAGCGGCTTCTTGCCGTCCGCGGCAAGCAAAGAACCCGCTTCATATATATTGTGAAACATTTCTCTAGCTGCGCAAAATTTGCCGCTGAGAAATTATTCCCACACCCTGCCAAGACTGTAGCTCAACATTGGCACAATCTTAAGCTCAAAAAGACGCACGGCCGCACTTAGAGACAGTCGTCGAGGGTCTCTCACCTCTGTGTGAATAGAGGCAATAGCCGCCCGACATCTGTCGCCGATGTGCTGGGTAAAGGTCGTTCCCGTATAGTGTAGTCTCAGACCCAAATACGGGAAGGAGTTGACAAACTCCAGCGGTTGGCCACAACAGGGTATTATGTCTGCGGCAGCCAATCGACCCCCACGGCCGAAACTTCATGGCTTTCGTCTTCCGCAAATTTATTTGAAGACCCTTACGGTGAAGGCAACTTCTACGTCGCCGACAATTCGACGAATGGCACCGCGGTCCCGGTGGGCCACTACGATGTCATCCGCATACATGACGACGGCGTTTCTAAATTCCTCCCATACATGGCGGGCTAGGTTCTGCGATGAGCAAGGAGAATGCCAGGCAACTGAGAGGGTCCCCTTGAGGGGTCCCTACGTTTTAACTCAGCTGCAAGGTGTCCTCGCCCCTTACGTTTACTTCAAGGCGGTCTTCAGCAAAGAAGCTGGAGAGCACTCGTAGAAAAAGAACCACCCACCCCAGCATGTCGAAATGAATCGACTAGTAGGTGACGGGGAGCTTTGTCGAAGGCCTTCACACAATCAATAAAGACGGCGTACAAGTGACCCCCAGGCACAGCCAACACCCGTTCAACTTCCGACTGGAGTACGTGGATTGCGTCCTGTGTACCTCGACCCATCCTGAATCCGAATTGCTCCGGAGGTAAGGCCTTCTCCACAGTTGGAAGCACCCTCGAGATAATCAACTTAGCGAAGATTTTCTTGAGAGTGCGTTCCGACGCGATACCGCGGTAGAGATTTGGATCGTCTACATTGTCATCGTTTTTGCCCTTGAACAGCAGAGTAAGCCTGGCCTCGTGTCAAACCTGGGGTATGTGTCCCCCGCTGAGTATCTGATTAAACAGCTTACAAAGCTCCCCTGCTAAAACATCGGACGACTCAGCCCAATGTTCGTAATATATCCCATCAGGGCCACTACTCTTTTTCTTGGGTAGCCCGCGCAAGATCTGCACAACTTCTTCCACCGTAAACGGCGAATGCAGGTGGTGCTGCTCCAGATTGAGCGGTTGCTCAATAACTGGGTTAGGCGCGGGGGCGTTTACATTGAGCAGAAGGGCAGTAAAGTGCTGCCGCAACTGCTCCTTTGTCATGCTGTGCATGCTTTTGTTCAGCCGGTTCAGCGAACAATGTAGACATGGGGTTCGCGCTCTGCTCTCTCAAGCAAACGAAACTCCTCCTCCTCATCATACCGGCGCTTATTCTCCACAAACTGTTTCTTGTAGGTTTAGTAAAACCCAGCAGACCTACATAATAAATGATAAAGTCTGTGAACACAGTCGCGAGTAGGAGTGGCCGACATAGACGGAAGGATTCCTTCCAGGCCGAGTAGTCATAACTGGCGAAAAATAAAAACTTCAGATGTGTCACACGATCACAAAATTACAGACCCTCCTGTAGCATATCTTGTAATAACTTTAGTATTACCGTTGGAACACCACATAGCTCCAAAGTCTCTAGGATTGTTGTGCGTAACGTTAATAAACTATAAATAAAAAATACAATTCACAAACCGCTTTAAAATCTACGAAAACAGCAACGGGAAAGTTACATTTAACTCGCAGGGCCATTTAAATGCTGTGAAAAGATCAGCGCAAGCCGTCATCGTCGATCTCGTTCGCCTAAGACCGTACTGCTGCTCTGGCAAGCACTTGGTATACATGATTTCGTTGAAGAAAGCAGCGAGGCAAGGAGCCAGAACAATCGTCTTTTGCAGATGTTCGCTCTGGACGAGGTCAGGATCCGCAGCCGTTCCTGGTGGCGCTTTTGAGTATCGCATCCACAACATCCGAGCTACCGATGAGAGGAGTTCATGAGCTAGCAAACATCCATCGAAAATTACTATTCAGCCTCCGGAACAAAAATGCATAACGCCCACCCTTTGGTCTGGGTAGTGTGGGACTCTTAAACCCACTTAAAACCTGGTGACCCCCTAACCAACATGACCGGGATACTTGTGGTATTACTTCAAGCAGTACACTAGCAGGTCTCTAACATATCGGGGATAGCTTCCGAAAGACTAGAACACATCGCAATTATAATTATAGCACTAACTGCAGTTGTCCTCTGTGTATATATACTTCTATTTCACACCTTTGTGTATAGTTTTTCTATGTTCAGCCTATAGTTATATAGTACAGTAACTTCATCGCTTGTGCTTTCACCCCTACCCTGCTACCCAAGACATTTTATCTAATACCAACTGAAAACTACTGTTGGTTTCGCGGCCCACGTCTCAGTGAGGACCAGTACGTTATATTATGTATTCATAGTCAGAGGAAGGGAGGCACGGTTTATTCTCATAAAAGAAAACCCATATTAAAAATGATTAAATCATTCAAACGGTAATTTGATTAGCTTTTAAATACGACCAAAATGTTCAAGCGATGCGTCCCCTTCTCAATTCTATCTCAAGCAGTTAACTGGAAAATCCTCAATATGCAATTTCGACGAAGTCACTTCCATTCTATTCACAGGAGTCTCGAAGGTGGGTCGTTGATCAATCGTATGTCTGCTACAGCGGTGGCTCAATTATAGTTTGGGGACCCTCATGCCCACGGTTCTCATGGAAGAAGAGCTTTAGCTGCCCAACGGTACATAGATGAGAATTCAGATATTTCACGTGGTGTCCTATACTGAGTGCTGTTGGTTATACCTTCACGAACGGCGTATACTGCTGCAATTGCTGCAAGGCAATACCTCGTAGAGGCTGGGATTAGTGGAACTTATTGGAGTGTTGAAGCAACGAATTAGAGTCAGAACGCCAGCTCCAGCAACACTTCCGGAGCTCAATAATGCTACGCGCAAGAAGTGGCATAATAATATCCCAGCAGCATTTATTGATAAGCCCCATGCCAAGTCGCATGACGGGGGATATAGTACACACTGTTAAGTTAAACTAATATTACAAGGAAAAGGAACTCTAAACATTTTAATTTACGGTTATCTTAGAAGGAAAATTGATTATATATATATATATATATATATATATATATATATATAAACTTGAAGTAAACGTAGATCCATATGAACTTGTGGGCTTTACACTCGCAGCTAAATCTAAGAAACAATACTTTATCGCTCAACAGTTCATTGTTTTCTCTATGCACTGATCTCTTGCCGTTTCCATCTAGCACGGCCAGTCAACTAACCTTTCAAATTGGCTTAGTGTGTGCGCTTAGATATGCGCCTCTATTATCAGCCTGCTATGACTTACCAAACCTAAAGAAGACTTCTCGCATTTATTTGTAGCACAAGTTAGTACATTTATTTACAGATATGTACAAAATCATCATTATGACAGTAGCAATGAATTAATAATAATGTAAAATGTCATGCTGATACTATCTCCATCGTTTGTCTATCACATACAACGCTGCTTAGAATTGTCTGCAATATCTCTCATCTGTTAGCGGGCCAATAGGAGTTCGGTTGAGACCGAACATCTATTCCTAATTTCATCCAGTAACAGGGCAGCGCAATTGGAACTGCACACACCTTGCTGACCGACCCGGGATCAGGCAGCAACAACTGGGAAGTCAACTTAATATTTATCTGTGTTAGTTGTAATAACAATAATAATACATATATAATAAGTCTACAGTAGTGGTCACGTCATCAACAATTGTTCCATAATGACCGCAAATGATAGTAGTACCAATTTGAAATCATAACATTTAGATAACTGAAGTCACACTGTCTTGAGGGTCTTCCCCAAGCGAAGCTCTTATTGGACATAAGCAAAAAGTAAAGCACGTAAACAGTATTTAATTCCAATCATCGCAGTGAATTATTATATCACGGGCGAGCGTCCACAACTACAGCACCCTCCCACCGATAGTAGTTGTAGTAGTAGAAGTAATAGTGGTAATAACGTAATAATGATAATAATAATCATTATTATTATTCTAATAAAACAGACCACCTTGCAGTACTTATCCGCGCCCGGAGATCGTCCGGCATGTTTCCGTTCTGACATCATCTTTACCTCTCCTTGGTGGAACATCAACCACCTACCGCCAGTCAACGGTCGTCATCGCATTTGTCATATATCATATACTACGCTCGTACAATACTAAACAACGTACAAGGCTAAACATAGTAGAGGATCGGAGCGTCGAGCGTTGCTGGCTTGATGAGGTCGGACCAGGCTGCTCGATCGTATCACCCCGCGGTCTCGTCCAAATACGGTCCACGGAACCACGGACCAAGACACGGATCACACAGACGGACGTACAAACATGGCAAGCATGTCCTAAGCCAACTAACTAGCAGCCTCACTGCAGCAGTCAGCATCGCTCCACCGTGCATTATGTCCGTCCATACAGTAATATACTCAATATGCCAGTAACAATAGCAATACTAACAGTCATCGTAACAACAATCATGATATTCATATGTATATATAGTACAGTACTGCTGATTCGGCTCTCGACGGCTCTGTCCTTCCTGTTTGCCCTCTGTAACCTCAACACTTGAGGCAAACACACACACACACCCGTGAAGAAGCGCATACGCGCATTTTGAAGACTAAATGTGTGACCGCCCGCGACGCAAGCTGCATCCCGGCGTACCGGCACCCCGGCAAGGATTCCGCTCATAATGCGTGCTACGACGGATTATAGGGGCGATAATCGTAATAAAAATAATAGAGATAAATAATAATGATGATGATAGATCATCCGTATGGTATTGGCGTGTGTTATGTTGGCATGGCTGAGTGTAACTGGGCTGTATCTACATGGGCTGACTCTTACCGCTGGCGCGACCATCTGTCGTTACCTTCATTGAACCTAACCTGCTACCGAAGTTTTTGGGAATCGCCGAATCAGTTTTAGTCAGGTGGCATACGTTTAAGCCGTCGATGCTTTCCAGCGCCAGTACTCTATACATTCCAATCTATACACACACACAATCCTTCAACATTGTTTATGGCGACAATAAAAGCGATTGTGATCTAAGCATTCCTTCATTCCTACAGCTTCTCAGTGTGATTTCGCCAGTCAGCCATGACACAACATTAGGAAGAAACCACTATGATCGAAATGTACAGCATCGAGGGGGCGTTTGCTGTAAGCGTCATAAAGGCCCCCATGATATCTCCCTTGCTTTATCTCTGTCTTGACATATATATATATTTTTTTAGATGTCCACGACAAACTCTTCGGCGCGTTCTAATCTTACTAATTAAACTACTTTAGATTTATTTCTTCCGCTGAGGCCAGTTTTCGAGCGCCGCAGAGCTGTTAGCCTAAGCCTGAACAACTTGCAGGCGCCATTAAGGCTGTTCTTCTCCTCGTGTAGTTTTGGCGCAAATAGGCTGTCCCCTTACGACTATTACACACCGGGATTTGACTTAAATGGGGATGACGCGCGAAGCAAGTAACTCAGTTACTTATCGTATTGTTAAATGCAACAAAAGATCCAAGGTTGACGACAAGTGTACATGAACGCATGCAGGTACTGCCTTTCACTGCAGGCAGGTGAAAATCAAGACAAAACCTAAAGTAATAGTCGTGTAAAGTATGCCAATCACGATGATGGCGACTATAATGACAGTGGTGATGAAAGTCATAATACTTAACAAATACATCATCGATATGGGTGTTTTCCCTTACAGCATCGATGACGGCGTAAACAAGGCGCACAACGGAGAAGAAAAGGTAGGCGTAAACGCTGTCGCATTATAGAAGGCGTCGGTGCAGGATTAGAATTATGACATTCACCCGCGGAGCAGGAACGATCAAGAAGATTCGGTCGGCCTATGCTCTGTCGCCTCAACAATAATAATAATCATAATAGAGTAGTTACTTGTAGTGTAAGAGCACTTATGGCACCTGGAGCCATTCGCGGCCCGCGAAATGCCCATCGACGTCGTTCAAACTCGTTTCGATAACGACGTCATCACGTCTTTAGCTCGGTTCGACCGCATCTTTCTGTCGTTCCGGACGCAAGAACGCCCCATCCATAGGCGATGACTGCATGACCCTTTACGTCGCGTCAACCAGCAACAATAACAGAACAAGAACTCGGCCGCTGGCTCGACGCACTACAGGTCCCACATCCGTAAGTGCTCGCCGATCGGGACAATGGGCAGACAGTATGTCCGAACCTTCAAGCAAACGACCGTTCGTACCCAGCCGTTTTCTGTGCGAGTTCCGCACACAATGTAAATCGTAGTGACAGAACTGACAAATAAATATATTAATAGTAGTGGTAGCCATAATAATGCATTACTGGTATTATATCTCGCACTTAATGCTTACGGAAACACTAAACTTAAATACCGACCTTTAAGGCCATCATAAGTTGCTACGACTACAATTAATTAATATTAATGATATTATATTAGCTTTTCTTTTCTGGCCACGTCGTGTTCGCAATAGTAAATAGTCGTTACTCTCGTGATGTCTCGTTGAGGGAGTATGTCACACGACTCATGTTTTCTAACCTACAACAATTACTGAATACAAACGAGTATACTTTCATGTGTGTGTGTATATATATAATGTATGTTATACACATATAGATGAAAAATACAACATTATGGCTTGAGGCCCTAAGTACACCTAATTATGGTCACGTAGATCTGTTCCTGCTTATTCGTCCTTCACGGCGTATGGGACAACGAGAACATTTTCTCGATTGCCCTCTCTCTTAGTAGATCATGTGCCCACGAACTTATCGAAATTCGAGGCAATCTCAGAAAACCCGTCACGCCCTGATTTTTCAGCAATCACAGGTTGTAAACAAAATACTCGACTCAGAAATATTATCACGATACCAAGCGAGACACATGCAAGTCTCCGCACCACCGGCCTCGCATAATAAACCGTCACGATAACGACAAGTTTTTAACCTTGTCCAAAGACATCTATGTCTCAGTCGTCACTGACTTCTTTTCGTCAAATCGCCTGCTTCGCACAGACAGGCTGCGTTAGTATCTCTGCATTCACTGTGGCTTGACTTATAGTAGTTTGCTGCATGTCAACGATGAACCTCCGTTCGGCTCTGGATACGCAGAGGTCTGAACAGGGGCGGGCTTCACGGTAGCAAAACGGGGAATTCTCTACCCGCGCTATTCTACGGAATCGACTTTCGCCGGAGATGGGCAGATAGATAAATGACGTTTCCCAAGCATGAGCAACAAGGTTGTGCTGCAGTTGCTTGGTTTATCCTCGTCACGAGCACAGACGGCCGCTTTCCAAGGAAACCCCGATTGTCTGCCAGTTTCCCCTCTTCCCATTCCCCATCACGGCCAGTCCCTGTATATGTCTGCATAATCGACAATTCCCAATGCTGCCGCATCTTTGTCTAGAGACCGCGTCCTCTAGGTAGCACGATCGACTGAACTTATGAGTTTCCGACACCTTCGCGACCCACAGGCGCACTGCAGTTTAACATATTCAATCGGAAACATGTAGTCGTGTGTAAGTTCGACCCGGATCCTAGAAGCAGAACAAAATAAAAGTAATGATCGGTCAGTTGGTTACTGGTTAGATCAGTAGTTAAGTCACTAATTCGTAACATGAACTAGAGTAAGAGAAATGTAAACTGCCGAGATAAAACATCATTTGAGGCTTGCAGGTTTAGTAAAAGCGGACAAATATAAATTCAAGCTGACCTAGTGTACAACCCACGCCTGCGTCGAAGGTTTCCTACTCTTCCATACAGTTTTCCTTTTGCATGTGATCTTGAAATTTCTCGCTTCTGGATAAACAAGGTTTAGCCCTAATCAAGCATGATACACAGACTTACTTGCTTAGCGCATAGATCACACATGCTTCCTGTTTTCCACGGCGATCATCTTTTGAATAGCAGTTACACTGCAACACAAACAATATTTTTTTCGGTTATCGCTCCTTCTCATAATATGGATACATATAATATATTGTGTAATAATAGTATGATTTATATTGAATCTATATGCTTTGGAGTATAGCTTGCCTCTGTACGAAAACAATGATAGTTATTATTGTTCTCGTGCAGAGGCAAGCGGAGCTCTAAACATGCAAATGCGCTCACAGTGTGGAACAAGCCGACATATACAAGTGCTCTTGCAAACTCTAGCGCATCAATAAAGCACAACACAATGCTCCACTGGATTGAAACACACAAGGAGTTTCTAATATTCACTTACGTCACAAGAATGGCTAGTGCACCATGCAGCATTTTCTCTGCAGCCTCTTTCCATTCCAGTCACCAAAAGTGCAAAACATAAAAGTACTCAATTTATATGCCAATTTGGCCACTTGCACTGGCTTAAATACGCCAGTAAGTATCGACTACCTGCTTCTTAAATAGATATATTAATATATATACACACTTACCGAAAATAATTTCACCCTAGCGATGTCCTTCTTGCAATAGAAAGCTCTGCCATATATACCCGAAAGGCATACGTTTGGCTGTTTCCTTGACATAGCGGTACCGCATGGCGTCAGGAAAATCGAGTGACTCGCCAGAGCAACGTAATGGAGACCGCCAGCCGAGGGCGAGCTGCTCGACGTAGGACGCCAGTGAGAACGATGGTACTTCGGCTCGTATACGCAGCACTGGTGGGCATCCGGAAGGCTCGACGAGAATGGCACACAAGCGCATTTCGGAGACCCATCATGGCGTAGTCGCCGATCCCAGCCGCACTGATCGGCACCGGATCGAGGTGGGCAGCAGCTCAGACCACCTATAGCTGCTCGAACAGATCGCGCTATAGCGCGTTGACGTTATGCGTCTCGTTTGCGCAGCTACCGTCCCTGCTCTCCAGCCGGTAGATGAGGTAAGGCCGGTCCGACGGAGGCGGACCAGTCTGCTGAATTAGCGAGCGACAGCAGAGACGCGCTCAACAGCTGATCAGATGCTTCTAGACGTGCGACTCTAGAACAACTGCAGCAACAGCCATGGTAACGAGTTTTGTGTCGGTGGTTGTTGCAACTGTAGTTGATGCTGATGTTGAAACGGTTGCACACCGCCATTAACGCTAGCAACACCTAGCGCAAGTATGGAACTTGCTTGAGGGGGTGAAGAGAAATTGTTCAGGCAGACGATGGGGAGATCAGTTGTTGCTGCTGTTGTCGTTGTGCCGCTCAGCGGTCGCCTGCTGATATTAGTACTCGTCGCGAATGATCGCCTAGGTAGCCATGAGCTGGAACTGTAGACACTGGCTGAGAAGGTTGCTGCTGCTGCTGCAAATGTTCCTGCTCTTGCAGATTTGAAAGCTGGCCTTGCGAATGCACGAAGGAATGTAGTCCACTTTGTCGCCGTTGTTGTCGTTGTTGCTGCAGCTATTGACTTAGGTGGGATATTTGCTGCGTTTGATGTTGCTGTTGATTTGTGGTCAACTCTGGATCAAGAGATCGTGTGACACTTTCGAGGAACTGTACTCTGAGGTCAATGTGTGAGTTCGATGAATGGACGTAACGGGACGGCTCCTCCGAAGTCGGGCAGCATAGTGCAATACAACTGACGAAGCAGCCACAACAAGGAGTTCCCGACTCGTGCTAGTCTATGGATTTGACAATCGCCGGCGATGGGCAGATAGACAAATTACGCTTTTCAAATGTAAGCAACAAGGCTGTGTTGCACTTGCTGTCCTCGTCCTCGTCGCCTGCGCAGATGGCCACTTGTCGAGGAAAAATCGATTGTCTACCAATTTCCCGTTTTCCCATTCACTATAATGGCCATTCCCTGCCGTATTCTTGTATGTCTACATAATTAGCAATTCCCGATGCTGCCGCTCCTTAGGTACAGACCGTCTCAGCTAGATACACAAGGTCGACTATTTAATTCATGAACTTCCGACACCGTCGCGACCCGCAGGTGCATTGCAGTTTATCATCTTCAATCGGAAACTTGTAGTCGTACGTAAGTTCCTCGCCGGAGCGGATTCTAGAGCAGAGCAAAACAAACGCAATGGTCAGTCAGTTAGTTACTGGTTAGGTCTGTGGTTGATTCACTGATTCGTAACTGCCTTAACTTACCTAGGAGGGATGTCAGCTGCAGAGGTAAAACATTTTTTTCAAGTGTACAGCAATGGAAAAATGAAGAAATATTGATTCGGACTAGGCTAAATGACTACTCGTGCTCATTTCGAAGGTTTGCTACTCTCCGACACAGCTTTTGGTTTACGCGTGATCTTGAAATGTCTCGCAAAGTAAATTCGTAATTAAAGAAAAAAAAATAGAAACAAGAGTTACCCAAACTTTTAAGTTTATTTAGAAGAATATGTATAATGCTTCACGACGTTTTGATTTAAAGAAAACGCGCAAAACTTACTCTCTCAGCGCATATATCACAATATGCTTCTTGTTGTCCACGGTGATCATCTTTGAATAGCAGTTAGGCTGCAACACACACAATCAAATTTTTTCAGTTAACGCTTTTGCCGTACTACAAACGCATATGTTGTGTGATATAAAGTATGATAATTATGATTAAAAGTTATTATTGTTTTCGTGCAAACGCAAGTAGAGTTTGCCAAAACGAAAATAATTCACGCTCATAGCACAAAAATGCGCTTGCAGTGTGAAACGAGTCAACCACACATACAAACACTTTCGCAAACTTGAACACATCAGAAGAATTGATGCATAGATGGAGTTTATAATATTAACTTACGTCGCAAGAATGGTTAATGAATCGTGCAGCATTTCCTTTGACGGTAGCATCAACAACTTCATCGTTGTCCATGCGGAACATGTAACATCCCAGACCACGACTTTCGTAGTACTTCTCGCGGAGATCGCAGAGTGTGCTCCGGATCACCTCGCCCGAATACTCTGCAAAATAGAAATCGAGAAAAACGTCCTTATTCCAAATCGAAAATATAACAAAGCGCCACGAATCTACCTAACATTTTGGGTATAATGAACCTTTTATAGAAAGTGTCGACAACTATCGTGCAATCAATAAAGGCGTACATTTTAACCGAATTATAGTTGTTTTGTGTGCCCGGTCAGAGACTACATTTCAAATATGAATTATGAATCATCTGTGGCTGATTCATTACAACTTTGAATATACCGCTTAGACGAATGTCAAAATATATATATATATATATATATATATATATATATAAACTAAACACTTACCAATAATCATTTCACCCTTAGCGATGTCCTTCTTGCAGTAGAGACCTCTGCCGTGTATCCCCGAACGGTAGACGCCAGCGACCTGTTTGGCTGTTTCTTTGAGATGGCGGTACCGCATGGCGTCGGGCAAATCGAGTGAGGTGTGGCGTTTCGAGCACGCCGGAGCGACGTCATGGTGGCCGCCAGCCGAGGACGATGACGAGCTGTTCGACACAAACTGTGGCGGATGTCGGTGGTAGGACGTGAGCCACGAGAACATGTCGTGGTCCGAGCGTTGCCCGTCGAAGGACTCAGTGCGCGCACAGCCCGACGCGTTTTTGTACAGCGAGCGCCACCGGTGGTACTTCGGCTCGTACACGCGGCACTCGTCGGCGCCCGGCAACTGCTCGAGCAGGTGGCACACAAGTGCGTTTCGGAGCCCCATCATGGCGTAGCCGTCGATCTCGGCCATGTTGATCGGCAGCGGATCGAGGTTGGCGGCAGCTCTGGCCAGCTGGAGCTGCTCGAACAGATCGCGCCACAGCGCGTTGACGCTATGCGACTCGTTCGCGTACGCGCCGTCGCTGCTCTCCAGCCGGTAGATGAGGTACGGCCGATCCGGCGGAGGCGGAGAAGCCGCTGCTGAGTCAGCGAGCGGCAGCGGGGACGCGTTCAACAGCTGACCAGACACGGACGCAGACGTGTAGGCGCCAGGTGTGACCTTGGGCACGATGGCCGGCGGGGGCACAACTGGAAACATGGTGACAATTTCCGTGTCGGCAGACTGCTGTGCCGGTGGTTGATGTGCAGGCTGCAGCTGATGCTGGTGCTGAAGCGGTTGCACACCGCCTCCACTAGCGACGTCTGTACCAAGTATGGAAGCCGCTTGAGGTTGAGAAGCAACTGCTCCCGCAGACGATGGGATCGGCATTTGTTGTTGCTGCTGTTGCTGTTGCTGCTGCTGCTGTTGCTGTTGTTGCTGCTGTTGTTGTTGCTGCTGCAAGTTATGGTGGTGGTGGTGAAGCTGCTGCTGCTGTTGTTGCTGTTGTGGCAAAGGCGATGACATCTCTGGGGCAGTGATTTTGCATCACGGTAGCATGCCTGCAGAACCGGCTGCAACGATTGGTGGTGCTGCTGTTCCTGTGGTTGTTGTTGCTGCTGCATAGTTCCTGCGGCGCCGCACTCGATTGGAAGACTAATGGACACTGGGGAACCGTGCGCAATATTTTGATCCGGCATAGGCGAATGATTGTGGTTCATTGTAATACCATCACTAAGGCTCGTTAGTATCTGTTGTTGTTGATGTTGATGATGTTGTTGTTGCTGCGGCTGTTGTTGTGGAGATGCTGGTAAATGTTGCTCGTGATGTTGATGATGTTGCTGTTGCTGCGGCAGATGTTGTGGAGATGCTGGTAAATGTTGCTCGTGATGTTGACGCTGCTGCTCATGAACTGTAGCTTGAATATTGTGGGAGGCTACCTGTAGGGGAGGGTTATGCAGCTGTTGTTGTTGCTGCTGTTGCTGATGCTGCACGTCTGAATGCTGTGACGTTGTTAGATGCTGTTGTTGTTGTTGTGCCTGCGAAGAGAGCTGTCGAGAATGCTGCATTTGTTGTGCTACCAAATGTTGTTGTTGCGACTGTGACTGATCTAGTATAACTGGTAACGGCTGTTGTTGTTGTTGTTGTTGCTGCTGCTGCTGCTGCTGCAATAGATGCACGGTTTGATGAGACTGATGCCCTGTTTGCTGTGACTGTTGTTGTAGTTGTTGCTGTTGTTGCTGCTGCTGCATTTGCTGTTGTTGTTGTTGCTGCTGCTGCTGCTGTTGCTGCTGTTGGTGATGGTTGTGCATTGACGGAGCATTAACCGCACTCAGTGGAGTGCAATCGATCTGTACCGAGAGATTCTGTTGTTCGTCGTCAGTGCAGCTATCGGCTACTTCGACCTGCAGGCCACCGTCCATGATCTTGTTGGCGGCTTTCTGCAGCAGCGCGAGAATGCTTTCGGCGTCGGCGTCCTCCTGGTCGCAGGGCGACGAGGACGGCGACGGCGACGACGAGAACGGACTCTGAGGCGGCGGCAAGCGAGAGCGGGGAGCAGGCGCCCATGCGCTCGATCAGTGGAAGCTCGTTCGTCGACGAGTCGGGTTCCGGATAGCGGTCGTGATTGCTGTTCATCGAGTTCGGCCGATGCGGCTGCACGGTCGACTCGACTACTCCGCCAAGAGCGTCGCCGCCCGCGCCTCCGCCCGTCGACGCCTGTCCGGCGAGTTCAGCGTGGGCGGCCATCGGGCCGATGCCCACCTGGCCGGCGATCGCCTGCTGACGCTGGTGCTCGTCGCCGCCGCCGCCGCGCACTGGACTGCTCGTTCCGTCGTGCCCGCCCAGCTCGGCGTGGCTGACGCGCGGCGAACCCTTCTCCTCGACGAGATCCTGCGTCGTCGTCGATACCACGTCCGACGGACTGCTTTTCTCGGGCAAGCAGGGCAGCGGTGAGAGTCCTCCACCGGTGTTCGCGCCGGTGGTGGCGGCGGCGGCGGCAGCAGCGCTTCCGCCACTATGAACAGAGCCCGCACCCATGACGGCCGTCGAGCCTGAGTGATGCCGTGCGCAGACTCAACGGAGAGCTTAGATTCTGAAACACAAACACGCCGCGGAAAGATCGAATATGCGAACAAAGAACAATACAATTATGAGTATGATCATAATAGTGGTAAATGACGAAGACCACGGCAGTGACAGGCACTAACAGTGCTGGTGCTGCGACAATTCGCCGACATTTTGTATCGCTACGAAGCTGCTACATAAAAATCATATATATTCGAGTCGCGTATCTGCGATCGCTTGCAGTAATATCATGTGTTTGAAGATGCCGTACCGTTCGGCATCACTAGTGAACGATCATTCACTACTGTGGTTTTGCTGTGGGGCGCTAGTGAACTCGCTGAGTCAAGCGCACCGATTATAAACATACCGTAGACGAAGCGGTAAGACACCGGAATCTTTGTGGCAGTTGGTTGGACCCCGGTTGTCCCATTTTTATGCTGCTGAGGAGCGGTCTGTTGCTGTTGTTGTTGGTGGGGCGATTGCTGTTGGTGTTGCTGTGGTGTTGCTGTTGCTGCTGCTGTTGTTGCTGCTGCTGCTGCTGCTGGTGTTGCTGTTGCTGAAGTTGCTGTTGCTGCTGAAGCTTTTGTATGAGTGCTGCGTTAAGAATAGGTAGGGTCTGCGCGCCTAGTGTGTTCCCCATGAGCCCGGCACGACCGCCCTGCTGACTAGCAACCAGCTGGGCTAGCGTCGTTGCGGCCCCTTGCGGCTGTAGCAGGAGATTCGTCTGAGGAACGGTTAGCTGAGGATAAATGAAGGGCGTGGACATGAACGGATTCAGCAGCATTGCCTGTTGTCCTGCGGCCGTTTGAATGAGCTGGAACGTGGGCGTTGGTGGCGCGGCCGCTGTCAAAGGCCACGCCTGTCCACCTACCGAGAACTGACCCAGCTGGCCCAGCAGAGGTACGCTGCCCAAATAGCTGAGGCCTCCTCCAGCGCCTCCAGCTCCACCAGCTCCTCCAACTCCTGGATGAGAATTCAGCGCGGCAGCCACCCCTCCGGCGGTTGCAGGCGGCGTTCCCGCCGTGCCCACAATGCTCTTCTTCGGTATGATGATCGTCCCACCGGGAACTTCGTAGACCTCGCACGGCGCGTTTCCTGCGCCGGCGTCGCCGGCGGCCGCCGCAGAAGCTTGCTGAGGTAAGGCCAATCCAAGAAGGTGGGACGCGGCCGGATGCTGGTGCTGCGGAACGTTCAAGGCGGCCAGCGAGTTCTGCGTGAGCGCCTGCGCCATGCCGGGCGTCGTCAGCAGGCCGGAAGCGGCCGCGGCTAGAAGGTTCGCTTTACATAGCGGCATCGTAGTGGCCTTAATTGCAGCGGCAGCGGCTGCAATCTGCGCCGCAGTTGCTGGCGACGGCGACGTTCCGCCGTGCGTCGCGACAGGACCCAACGTGGTCATTTTGGGCAGAATCGCCTTGGGTCGTGGCGGCGACACCTTGGCGTTGACGAGCTGTCCCGCAACGACGCCGGTCACCCCCGCCAAACCGGGCGGACTCAGCAACGCGGCGCCCTGCACGTCGGCCATACCGACACCTCGAAGAAGGTGGCTAGCGGCCGGGTTGAACAGTGCCAAGTTACCGTTTGCCTGCTGCACGAACTGTAGCCCTGAGGGCGACAACAAGTGTGTTGTTGTTGTAGTGCCTCCAGCCACCACCACCACCACCAGTAATGGACGACGATGACGATGCTGTCGACGACACAGGTAGAGAAGTTGTTGTCGAGGTAGCCGTCATCGCTTGGCTGACCGCAGCTGACAGTTGATGTTGGTGTAGAGTCGTATGCAGCTGCTGCTGTTGCTGTTGCTGCTGTGACTGATGATGATGATGGTGGTGATGGTGGTGGTGGTGCAAGAGTCGTTGCGGCGAGGACAGGGCAGAGTGGGCGTTGTTGTTACCAGGGGTCGTTGAGATCGCGCCAGGGCTGGCCGCCTTCATGGCGCCATTGATGGTCACCTGCAACGGTGTTGCAGCTGCTTGCGTTAACGTAGCCGTTGCTGTCGTTGTCGTCGTCGTTGTCGTCGTGGTGGTTCCCGCCGTGCCACCTGCACCCCCACCAGCCGCGTTCGTCATGATAGTGGGCGTCGACGTTGCACCTGTTGCAGTCGCCGTCGCGGCAGTCGCAGCTACCGCTGCTGCTGCCGCCGCCGCCACCAGGGCAGCGGCCGCTGTGGTCGTCATCGTGGTGGTATTGATCGAGTTCGACGCACTAATGATTGTCGCCGAGGTCGACGTCGACAACGACTGGCCGAGGGACGACAAGCCGATCCCTCCGCTACCACCGCCTCCGCCACCGCTGCCTCCGCCCCCCACGAGAGCGGCCGCGTTGACGAGTGTGGCCGCGGCCGCTGCCGCAGCAGCCGCACGAGCGTTCGACCCAGCGCAGCCGGCTAACAGCTGGCTGTTGGACAGCAAGTGATTGTTGAGCTGATTGAGCTGCTCGACGGAGATTGTGACGCTGCCGTCGGGTCGCTTCTTCAGGAACGACTGCAGCGGAGCCGCTAACAGCGGCCCGCCCTGCTGAGTTAGGTGCTGCGGCTGCTGGCTCTGAACAATGGCAGCAGAGGTAACGGAGCTAGTCAGCTGGCTATTGTTGTTGTTGTTGTTACTGTGGCTGTGGTTGTTGTTGTTGATGTGGGTGTTGTTGTTGTGGGTGTTGTTGTTGTTGTTGCTACTACTACTAGGAGCAACCACTGCTACGTTTGAATGTTGATGCTGATGTCCGAGGCAGGTGTGAGCAAGTCGAACATGAGCACAGCCATGGTGATGATGGTGATGATGATGAGGGCCACCGGCGCCGCTCGTGTTGTTCGACAGTTGGGTAACTCCGGTAGGCAGCGCAACGGCGGTAGCTGGTGAAGTTCCGCCGGAAGCCTGGGCGTGCTGATGCTGTTGTTGTTGTTGCGTCTGTTGTGCTGCTGCTGTTGTTGTTGCTGCTGCTGCAAAGATTGTTGTTGCTGTCGTTGTTGCAAAGGTTGTTGTTGTTGTTGTTGTGGCTGTTGCTGCTGTTGTTGTTGTGGCTGTTGCTGCTGTTGTTGCTGCGTGTTACTGTTTTCATGTCGTGAGGGAAGGGGACTACCACCGCCTGATGCCACTGTGACGACCCCACATGCTGAGATGGCGTTTGCCGACGTTAGTTGAGGTGCTTGCTGTGGCGCTGCTGGTAGTGCCGACGGGTGCGAATGAGAATGATGAAGATGTTGATGATGATGTTGTAATTGTTGGTGCTGTTGTTGTTGTAGTTGTTGTTGTTGCTGGTTCTGCTGCTGTTGTTGTTGCGTTTGTTGTTGAGACGGCATTGCTACCTGTACTGCGACAATGGGATTGGTTCTTCTAGTAGCCGGTAACGACGACGGCTGCACGCTGATATTTTGTTGCTGCTGTCGATGACGTTCTGCTTGCTGTTCCTCTGCTTGCAGTGAGATATGTGGCTCTTGACAATTGTGCGGTGATGAAAGTAAGACCTGGTCAACATCTCCTAAATTAAGCTGCTGGGTCTGTTGTTGCTCTTGCTGCTGCTGCTGCTGCGGCTGTTGCCGTAGTTGTAGTTCCGGTATGGGTTGCCGATGCGGCTCCGTGAGTTGCGGGAGACAGCTGGTTTCCATACCTGCGACAGCACTCCCAGCCGACACTAGCTGTTGTTGGGAATGAGCATGAGACTGTTGGTGATGACCCGAAACCTCGTCAACGGCCTGCTTATGAGAGGACAGCTCCGTGTGCAGCGGGGTGTGAACACCACCATTAGAAATGCCCGACTGGTCATGAGTTGAAACTGTAGACACTGGCTGAGGATGTTGCTGCTGCTGCTGATGCTGCTGCTGCAAATGTTCCTGCCCTTGCTGATTTGAAAGCTGGTCTTGCGGATGCACGGATGAATGTGGTCCACTCTGTTGCTGTTGCTGCTGAAGATGGTGGTGTTGTTCCTGCTGTTGCTGTTGTTGTTGTTGCTGCTGCTGCTGATTTAGATGTGATATTTGCTGCGTCTGCTGTTGACTTGTGGCCAACTCGGGATCAAGAGATCGTGTGACACTTTCGAGGAACTCCGTGAGGTCAATGTGTGAGTTGGATGAATGGACGCAACGCGACAGCTCTTCCAGGAGTCGGGTGTCGAGCTCACGTTCAGCATCGTACGATACAACTGACGAAGCAGCCACATCTGTAAGGAAAGCCAGTAACCCGCGCAATGACCATATATAAAAACTGCACACCACCAGAGCTCAGTTTCCGGCCGCCGGAAACGATCACTCGTATCAACACAATAAGTGACAGTTGTCCAGACGAGTACTAAAAACGCGTATATATAAATATATATATATATATATATATATAGGCGAGCACTGCCGAGTGTGCAAACGTATTGTAAATGATTAATAAATCATCACAATATTTTTATATATATATATATATATAATATATATATAGAAGTAGATGCGCCGCACGCATATAGCTAGCGTTAATGTAAACTTTCAGTTGTTAAACAAATAGAGGTCTCTCGTATAGCGGATTTGCCTTTGAGATTCCTTTTCCGACAACGCAGATCTTCTCCATGTGTGAATGTCCAGTACCCATGTTTTTTTCCCAGGAGATTGGTGAGCGTATGAGCAAGTCGAGGTCAGCTATTTTAAAATAGTCCGCTCTACTAGAAATTTGCGAGCAACAACGAGAAACCCACTAGTGTGCACCTACCGTACGAGGGCAAAGATTTAACGGCGCAGTGGTCGGTGACCGAATGCGCAAGTGGATCATTGAAACACTTCGGGTCGACTTGTCGCGTCGACAGACGGTACTCGGCCCGTCTCGCGGCATTGGCGACGCTCCAGAACACACGGCGACAGCGAAAATCGACCGGCACGAGCACATCCGGATCAAAGTCGGACGCCAACTCAATATGGCCAAGACACTCGATGATGAGGCCGCCGATGCAGACGCGCACGAACGCTGGTCTCGCGCCCTGACTCCACGTTTTGTGTCCGGCCGAGACTGTTCTTCAGCTCGGTCTGGTCGACGTACATGGGTCGCTCGCACTGCCAACAGCTCGTCCTGCTGGACAGGCTCAATGCCGCCTTGCAGCCGCGAGTGCTTCAGACAGAAGACGCTCTTGTCCCGGCAGAAGACCGCGCCCGCTTGAAGCGCGCACCGAAAGTGGTAGTTGGCCGCACAATTGCGCTCGCAGCAGCCGATCGTCGCGCCGCTGGTCGAACACAGCTCACACTTGAGAAATCGACCTCGCGCCATCGCCATATAGACGTTGTGCAGAAATCCGTTGGCGTCCTGGTACACTTCAGCCGACCAGAGAACACAGTTCGCGTGGCCCCAACAATCGCAGCCGAGATACAGCAATCGGCCAGCGCAAACGGCGTCCTCACCTCGAGACCCGCACATCGAACATAGGCGGCCGTCCTCGTTCAGCATCTGCTCCGTTTCGAATGAATCGTTCTGCAAAAACAACGACAGCAATGCACATCACACAAACACACACATAGACACTGATTAGCTGATGTCACACATACACTGTCTTAGACACCCTATCATCGCTCATCCGTCAAAACGTAATGTATGCCTGTTCGATATACGTGAAACCACGTGCCATACGTGAGGCTTAAACATGGCAATGCTTTTCCACGTAGTTAATGTGACTGCCGGACGTGCCCCGGCAAATGGCTAATCAGAATTTGCTACTCTAAGCACAGCATAGCTTAGGAATGACAGTTGCCTACACTATGACAATAGACGTTAGCCTCCGTGCTCACCGGTGCTGCACCAGTTTCCTTCTTTATGGCCTGTTGTTGACTATCCTCGATGCGCGCATACTCATGGTCGGCACTCGGCGGGAGAATCGGAAGCGAGAGAGGCGGCTTCGAGTCTCGGTCGCTGCCGTCCGGACAGCGGAGGGCATCCTTCGAGGGGCTCACGACGACCAGCAGCTGGTCGATCATATCGTTGAGGTCGCGAAAGTAGAACGACAACAGGTTGAGAAGCATCTCGCGCAGGGGCTTGATGGCCACCCCGCCTCGCAGGGCCGCCTGAAGGATGTCATGACAGAACGCCTTGAGCGACAGATAGCCGTTGGCCGACGCCTTCTCCATGACGCTGCTGGCGAGCGCCATCGTCGCCGGACTCAGCGAGTGCACCCGATTGAGTACGAGCACGCACTTGTGGTTCAGCAAGCGTGTGGCCTTCGCCAGCAAGCCTCGACGCTGATCCGCCTGGTCGGGGCCGCCGCAGCGCGTACACATAAACGTGTCGCTATCCGGCAGCACCGACAACAGGTGGTACTCGTCGGGCGAGAGATTCTCGCAGGCCGCGTGCACCCACTTTCGGCAGCGGGCGCACTCGACCATCTCGAGATCGTAGTCGTCGGCGTCGTAGCATCGCTCGCAGAGCGGGCAGAAGTTGCCCCGCTGGCGGAGCGACACGCACTCGGCGCACAGCTGCAGGTCAAAGTTCCATCCGGACATGACGCGGGCGTTCGTGTCGCACGACTTGCAGCGGATACAGCGGACGCACGTCCAGATCGCTTTGCGTTTGCTGGGCGCGTTCGGATAGCCCGGCTGCACGCAGCGGACGTGCTGCACTTGTCGGCAGATGCTGCACTTGAGCATCTGCTGGCGCCGATCGCGCTTGCCGCAGCCCTGACACGCCTGACATTTCGGGCACAGCCAGCTCAACGGGTTAATGTTGTCCGCCTGGATCGAGTAATGACAGAAGCAGGAGAGGAAGAGAGAAAAAGAGAGAGAGAGAGTGAAGGTGAGAATGAGATCATATACTCACTTCGTGTAGGGATTTATAGGTTCGTTCACTTCTGGCTAATATTCCTCGATCGAAACGCTGTCTGCTAACTTTCCTACGCTAAACTACGGCAACGAAAAAAAAATCAATTGAATCAAGTCCATCCGTCAGCGTCTTAGTATATATATATATACTATATATATATATATATATATATATATATATATATGCTGTATCTCGCCATATACACAGTGACTCACCACTCAGTTTGACTCACCTCCTTTATTTGAACGCAAAATGTGTGATAGGGTTCGCAGCACATTGCACAGTACAGCGCGTGATTGTGCTTCACACTTGAAGCGCAGACAAAACATAGAAGAACGCTGGATGACAGCTGGGTGGGATTGGCCACGATTACAGGTAGACCAATATTAAGAAGACGCGACACGTCTTCGCCCAGTGAACTCCAGTTGAGCGGTCTGATTCCGGGATAGTCTAGTGTCGGTTCCTGGTTCTCCCACCGCTTCATCGGATGCGCCCTTATTGGTACCCGAACCTGCACAACAAACGAGTTAAAATATGTGCCCGTTAACCTATCGAATAGAACTACACGTCTATATTGTATTCATCACACTGCTGCTATACGTCTATGTGTTGATCAATTAGGTAAATACTAAACCATTATAGACTATATAATTATTTTTTATATATTATTCTTTTAAAGGTCTACTAATTCCCGGAGGAAAAACGGTAACACTTAGAAGAAGAGAGAGATTGTGTTATATGGTATTTTCTCGACAACGTATTGCTCTTTTCGATACAAAAAAATCTCCATTACGACTAACTTTTTGCGCTCTTGCCTAACTAAATCTTGGCCAGTAGAGTGGTCGTATCGTGGTAAGCCTATACGATTAATAATACGATACGGTGATGATAATTGCGAGAAAGTCAATCTTCCGATCCGGTAGTATTTTATCGATCGAAGAAGCGGACACTGTGCTTGCGGCCGTGCGTTTGTTGCTTGTGACCCATCTCCTTCTCGAAAACAAACATGTTCGGGCACTTAGGTGAATTTTACAGCGAGTTACCGCGAATCGAATAACGCCAAGGCCAAATAAGTCTGCATTTCAGTCGACGTGAAATCTCACGAACCTTTTTACTGTGGACAATTCCCGAATTGTCATGCTGTTGTTTGCTGTTGTAGTCCTGTCGACGACTGTTGACCATCGTTGTCGGGACTAATGCTGTAGTCGTCGTCGTCGTTGTTGTTGTTGTTGCTGTTGACGGTGTTGCTGCTGCTAATGTTGATGCTTTTGTAGCGCCAGTTGTTGTTGTTGTTGTTGTAATCGTCGCCATTTCCGTCGTAGATGTGGTTGTTGTTGCCGTTACCGCTGTTGTCTTTCCTGCTGCTGCTGCTGCTGCTGTTGTCGCCGGGGTTGTAACGTTTGCTACTGTTTCCGGAGTTGTTACCTTTGCTCCTGTTGCCGGGGTTGTGGGGGGGTTGACTGCGGTTGACGGAGTGGTTATCGTGACAGCCCCACCTGTCGTCGATGTTGATGTTGTTGATATTTTTGCTTTTATTGTTGTTGTTGTTGCTGCTGCTGCTGCTGCCGCTGCGCCTACCGCTGGAGATGTCGTCATGTCAGAGGACGTTTTTATCAATGGCGTATCCTTCTTGACAACTATCTGGATTTGCCTCAGTGTCGACCCATTGCTGTTGCTGTTACTGCTGCTGCTGCTGCTGCTACTGTTGTCCACGGTTACGGCAGTGGCTGCAACAGCTACCGAACCGGGAGGTGGCGTCGCCGTTCGGGATGTCGGATCGCTGGTGATCTGGCTGCCGAGAAGTAGTTCCCTTCTCCTGACGCCTGGGCCCCTACGACACACCTGCTTGACTCTCGCACTCGTCTCCCTCGACGGCTCCGTTGTCGACGACTCAAGTCGGAACAAAGGTCGCTTTTCACTGATGCCGACTGAGCTACAATCCTCAGCCATCTCCGACCTCGTATGAGTCGTGAGTTGCTTGCTGGGTAACGGGCTATTCATGGCGGTCGTCTTCCCCTCAGAAGCTTTCGGTGCGCCCGCGACAGGCGTCGCTGCCCGAACTCCTAGGGCCACCACTGGTCGGGGCTTCTTGAAAACAACGTTGCGAGTTTCTGGCTGCTGTGTTACCTGGGGTTCACTAACGCCCTGATCGGGAGTGGCCAGATGTTGTTTTTGTTGTTGCTGCTGGGGTTGTTGTTGATGGTGTTGAGGCTCTTGTTGTTGTTGCTGCTGCTGCTGCTGCTTTTGTTGGTAAACCGGGTGCGGTGGAGGTTTTTCGATAGATTTGGGGTAGAGCTGCTGTTGTAAAACTCTATTCGCTTGCGGCTTCTGGGGCTGCTCATCCCTTCGTTCGTGTAGAAAATTTTGAAGCTTCTTTTTCACAGCTCCGTCAAACTGGAGATTCCGGATACAGGACTGCGCCCAGCAGGCACGACATCTCGGTGCCACCAAAAGCTGGCAGTTACCAAGGGTCTCGCCATTACAGCTGAAACGAGTGAAAATAATTACGTTATAAGAAACGCACGCCTCATTCGCTCGACTACCTGGTGTCCACCATCTAGACAAGGTGTCAGGCCCCGCCATACATACATGTCTATGCACGCTTTCTAGTTCACCTTTGACGATCATTCATTCACTTACCTCAGGTGCTGAGGAACACGCACAAACTTCGAGAAGAATCGGAAGCACACTTTACAAATGAGCTGGTCGTACTCCTGCAACAGGTGACCCGCGGCCCCCTTCTCCACGCTGCAGATGACACAGCGCTGCTTCTTGTCCAGGCAGAGCCGGGGTTCTCGAAGAAGCGGCCGAACCGGCACTCGAGGTGGTCTTGAGGTAGCGCCGGCGCCTGCAGCAGCGCCGGCCTGGAGAGTGTGGTGTCCGCTTGTTGGCGCTGTCACGACCGCTGAACCCGCAGCACTGGACGGCACCCCCGAGAGTGCGGTCGGCGTTCGCGCCGCTGCCGCCGAAGACAAGACGGACCCCACTGGCGTCGTGGCGGGCAGCATTTCCTTGCCGCTCGTCCGCATCGACGACGACGACGACGAAACCTTTGCCGCTTCGCGGGCAGATGCTCCTGAACCTCCGGAATGTCTTCGCTGTCCAGTACTTACATCTACTGTTGTTGCTGCTGATGATGCTGCTGCTGCTGCTGCCGAAGTGTTCGCTGAAGACGATGGAGCAAGTGCTGCTCGCCGAGTGGCCACCGCCGGCTCTGACGACTGAGTCCGACTGTTGTTACAGCTATCGCTGTCCGCAGACACCGAAACAGGCGTCACCGATGATGCAGTAGAGTGTTGTTGTTGGTGCCGTTGTTCTTGTCGTTGTTGCTCCTGTTGTTGTTGCTGCTGCTGCCGTTGTTGTTGTTGTTGTTGTTGCTGCTGCCGTTGTTGTTGCTGTTGTTGTTGATGCAGTTTATTCTTATTCAGGCGAGCCTCCCATTGAGCCTTTAACAACTTCTCGACGCGATCTTTCTCTAATGTCAAGCTGTTCAGCATAGCAGTGGGCACAAGAAGTAATCCATAGTAAGAATGGGCACATTCTGGTAAATACCCCTATTGAATTCGTTTGATTATCTGCATGAAACATATAAAAACAAGTGAAATAGATATAATGATATTCACCGTGAGTCGTAACACGCATCATGGCGCAAGAAATACCAAACCTACTCAGTAGACGTTACACTTTTTCGTCATTCTAAACCACCTCTCTCTCTCTTTCGACTCGTGTTAGTCTCATCTAATCCCCGGGAACGACAACAATCGCTGCGTACTCCGCGTTGCCCCCAGGGAGGCAATTACAACGCACAGGAGATTCAACGTCATGCCAACTAGACGTCCGTAGCAAAGCTAAGTACGAGTTAATAAACACAAGTGCGTCCCAACAAATGTTAACGACAGCTAGCAAGTCGAGAAAAACTATGGTCTGTTATCATACACACCTCTTCGCGGGTTTCTTGTTTCGGCTGCTTCTATCCGAATCGAGCAGCTCGTCCGTATAGAGCGACGCCATCATGCGAACTTCGTCCTGACTCGGATCTTGTACATCTCTTGTCGTCGTCGTCGTCGACGACGCCGACGACGCGGTTGTTGCCGTCGTTCTCGTGCTCATACTAGTAGCCGACCCGCTACTGCTGTTGCCATTCTGATTCTTCGCCTCACCGCCTTGATTCGCTACTTCTCCCCTCGACTTGTCCCGGGTTCGGCCAGCGACACTTCTATCACGTTTTTCTTCCAACACCACCTTGTTGTCCTTTGTGCTACCTCCAGCGGCGTCCTTCGACGACGTCCGGCTCGACTCGCGAGAATCGTGAGAGGTCGCCTTCTCCTTGGAAACCTTCGGCTCCTTCGGCTCTTTCGTCTCTCTGGCCGAACCTCGACCACTCGAGCTCGACCGACTACATACGGCGGCCGTATCTTGGCTAGCCTTGTGCGCCTCCTGTGCACTGGTGTCCTTGCTGCTGCTGCTAGCGCTGTTAACAGAAGGGCTACTGAAAGAGGTGGTGGTGGTGGTTGAGGTAGACGGAGCGGGAACGCTCGCAGCTTCTGCGCTGAGGACGCCGTGTGTGGATCGCTGCTGCTGCTGCGTAACTGAAGTCCTGTTGTGGGCGGCATTATCGGCCTGCCTAGCGTCCCTGCTGGCAGCGGTGTCTCGTACGCTACTATGGCGACGCTCTCGAAGTCCACCAGCACCGGTGGCCCCGGCCGGAACAGACGGCCCCTCTTCCATAGACGCGGCAGTAGCGGCGGAGGTGGCAAGATGTGCCCGCTTTGCCTCAACATGGCCATCGTCCGCTGATGGCATCGACGCGACTTTTCTGTATGACGGACAATAACGCATCAAACAACAGCGACATTAGATGTGCACGTTTTTTTTTAATATATTTTTTTTTAACGTTTAATAAATATATAATGTTGTCTCACGTTAGACGTTGTAGTAACACAGCATCGTAACCACAAGCAAGTTGGCAGCAAGACGCTTGCGTTCGCGTGCGGCTGCAAGCCTCTGAACTCTACTGCGCACACCCAAAACGCCACATACGCAGTCATGCAGAAGATTCTTGCAAGCAATCAAGAGTGAAACGGGAATCAATCGATCAACAGATCATCGCAAAGGGTGACTTGATTGCTATTGTTACTGAATAAGAAGGTTTTAATATTCGTTGCTTTCAGTACGTACATATAACTGTACAACGTAATGTATCATGTAACATGTAAAAAAAAAGATATATAAATATATACAAGATAGAGTAATATTCCCAGTGCACACGTTCCCAGTAGACAATTGTCGCTCCACTTATATATATATATATATATATCTTACCAACATAGCTGATTTCTATTGGGTCGCTTGTAGCCTATCATACGCGGTTTACTGCGTGCAATTAGAGCAGCACAATAGATGACGAATGGGCCGCCCGTGAATTTTTGGGCGTTCGACGCGCGGCAGCAGCAGCAGCAACAGCAACAATCGACGGCAAATGGACATATTGGAGACAACGAACCTGGCAAGATTTCGTTTCGATTTTTTGGCGCGCAGCCAGCCCGCGATGCTAGTTGCCGAACACAGGATAAAGTTTCACAAACGATAATAAAGGACTAGAACGCTGCGGATGCTACGACGGCGCACGAGGAGTTAACGAGCAAAGTTCGTGTCGACCTTGTTCTCAGTAGCACTAACAACCTTCAATCAATCAATCAATCAATGATCATCGGCCCTCCTCGGCGTCACTAAAGCTCACTCTCGGCGCAGTGGGCGGGCGGTGCGTGGTCAAAACAGCTTGACGGCGAGTGGCCGACGAGATGATGGACCGTTAAGCTAGCTGTCGGCCACCAGCCGTGGGCAGCCCGACTACCGTTAGGCAAACCACTACCACTAACACTCGATTCATATTGTACTGTATGTTATATATATATATATATATATATATATATATATATATACAGGTAGTTCAATAAGTTATTAGAATGAAAACCAAGAATTTTCCAAATCATGTTTTTAAATTTATCTTATTCGATATACTCCCGAGATGCTCAATACACTTTTCCCACCAAGATTTCAGAGCTTTTATACCTCTTAAGTAGAATTCCGCGTCTTTAGACTGAAAATAGGCATTGACAGCAGCCTTAACCTCTTCATTGCTGGAAAAACGCTTTCCACCGAGACTATTCTTCAAATGTTCGAAGAGGAAATAATCAGAGGGGGCCAGGTCTGGAGAATAGGAAGGTTGTTCAATAAGTTCGAACCTCAGTTGGGCCAGTTTTGCCGATGCTTGCCGGCACTTGTGTGCAGGAGCATTGTCCTGGTGAAACAGGACAACCTTCTTCTGCAAAGCGGGCCGTTTCACGATGAGTTCTTGCTAAAGGCAGTCCAACAGTCTTGCATAATATTCTCCTGTGATCGTTTTACCGCTCTCAAGGTAGTCGACCAGCATTATTCTACGTTGGTCTTAAAAATCTGTAGCCATCACCTTTCCGGTCAATGCCGTTGTCCGCACCCTCTTCGGAGGTCCTTCATCAGGTGCACACCATTGGCAAGATGCTTCTTGGGTCTCGGGAGTGTAGTGATGGACCCAGCTTTCATCGACGGTCATGAATCTGCGCCAAAAATCCGACGGATTGTTCGACATCTTGGCCAAATTTCGCTGTGAAGCGAAAACAGGCGCGTTTTTTTGGCCTTGGTTGAGCAAATGCGGCAGCCATTTTTCTCTGAGCTCTTTCATCTTCAAGTTTTCGTATAGGATAAAATGCACACTACCTAAACTAATTCCTAATGCCTCCGCTATCTCCTTAATGTTCATTCGCTTATCTGTGCCAACGATGTTTCGCACTTTCTCTATGTTTTCCTCATCAGTTGCCGTTATTTGGCCTCCTGGACGTAGTTCATTCTCGGTGCTCCTGCGACCTCTTTTTAACACATTAATCCAGTTGGAAACAGTGGCAAAACATGGCGCAGAGTCACCGTACGTCTCGTCCAACCCAATTTTTACTTGGGTCGCATTCCAACCTTTGAAATAAAAATGCTTGATAACCACTCGAAACTCTTTTTTCTTCATTTTTAAAAATCACGCCGATACGTTGCACGGGAAAAGCTATCAAACGAAATCGCAACGGCCAATCACCATAATATTTTGAGTGCTAGCAGTCGAAAAGTTGCAGTTCCTAATAGCGGTGGAAGCGCGCCAAAATTCGAATTCTAAAAAGCTCATTCTAAGAACTTATTGAACTACCTGTATATATATATATATATATATATATATATATATATATATATATATATATATATATATATATATATATATATATATATATATACAATATATAATAAACGCATACCCTGTAAGGTTCAGCTCTGCAGTGAGGACGACGATAATTAGCTTATTGAAGGCTCTAGTGCTCTGTGGCATATTACTGTGTACATGGTTTATTCTACATTGATTGACCCACGCAGCTGACCAGACAATGTATGTTGTTGTAATTGGTGTTGCCCCTTGCGTTTAGATTTTGTTTTGCTGACAGATACCGAAACCAAGTTTCAGTTCGCAGCAAAATCCCATACAGCCAGTCGTTATGCATTCCCAGTCGATTTATCCTCTAGCGATGGGAGAACAGAAAGGTGGTAGCAAACCGAACTCATGGACTGAAAAGCTGCCAGAACCAAACTTATATATATATATATATACTGTTTCTTCCTAAATGTCCCGTCCGTCTATCGGTATTTTTCGTCGGTGTGTTGCTTTGCCATTGACTTACCTTTTTTTGGGCATCCGACCCCCACCAGGATCTTCTGACGACAGAATGCTTCCATCCTTAGCGAAACCCAGAAACTCCTCCTGTAAATTAAAGACAAGCGGAAGCGACGGTTGTTATGACTTTCAATAACACAATCGCACTCGACTGTACAACCTGAGCGAGGTGACGCGGCCAAGATATAAATATGTATACATATATACCTACGTATGCGTGCACCGACCTAGAAAATATATCACACCCTCCAAGTAATTTACACACACACACATATATATATATATATATATATGTATGCTGGTGAATGTATATATCTATGCATATGCTCAACGGATGTCGGCAACAACCCACAAGAAGGCTCAGCGGCCGAAGCACCAGCGACGCCTCTAGGGCGCAGCGTCGAGTACAATAAACACGCTGTACTAGCGGCTAGTTGCATAGCACAAACGAGAGAATGCAGTAGATATTGATCTAGTGATCTAAAACAAACGTGCTTATATTTATATATATATATATATATATATATATATATATATATATGAAGCGAAAGCTCGAAAGACAAAGCTATGCCTGTATATGTGCGTATTATTGGTTTAGGTAAGAGGCCAAACGCGCATATATATATATATATATATATATATAGAGAGAGAGAGAGAGAGAGAAAGGGACAACGAGATATCAAGTATTTATATTTCTACATAAAGTCGTTTCCAAACACCCGGTCATACACATGTGACACATGTTTGTCGAGACAAACGCAAAGATCCTGCAGCGGTGTGCACATGAGTCGATCACATTTCGATCAGGCTCTCGAGGCACGAGGCGGCTGTGTTTGCCCGCTCAGATAGATGCTTGATGCCAGATCGACCTGACCCTGAACGGGGATGATTCATGACTGATCTCCCTGTGCTTCTGCTTGAACTACAAACACATCGAGCATCTTCATCACCACAATTTATAGCGCTAGCAGTCGTGTGCAGTTGTTGCGCGACTCTGCTGTTCTGTCTAGATTCCTGCCACTGTTGCTGCTGCTGTACCAGAGCAGATACGCTCAGTCGCGCCCGTTCAGTAGCAGCAGCAGCACTATGCTCTATCCCGGTCCTCCAGCAGCAACAAGCTGAACGGGCCCAATCGAAACCTGCTAACGGTCGATCGGTTCGTCCGTTCAATCGGTGTGCGGGTTTCACTTAGCCAGACTTTAAGGCAGACTGTCCCTGTTGTTTCTATCTCTTTCTCTCTAGCTTTCTCTGGTTCCCTATCTTTCTAGCTTTCCCTGGTTCTGTATCTCTCTAGGTCGCTCTCTCCCTGTCCCTGTATCGTTTTCTTCCTCTATGCGCTGTTTTGGCCTAGTTTTCTGTGACTCGTCGACTGAACAGAGCCGCGTTCAGTGTTCAGTAGGTTCTGGCACCAGCAGCCGCAGCAGCAGCAACGAGATGAGCAGGTGAGACAAATGACAACGACCCAAGCGTCAAGATGCGTCACGGCACCTTCTCCTGCCGTGCGTGAACACACCACCACCGCCGCCGCCGCCACCACCGCAGCGAGCTACAAATTGCAAAGACGCAAAGGCGCATGTAAGAAGCAACCAAGTAACTAAGTAAGCAAAGCCGCTCGCAAGCTTGCTTCATCCGCCGCCCTTGTTGTTTCTCGTTGTCATCATCATCCTTCTGGTCCAACGACGACGACGACAACAACAACAACGACAACAACAACAACAACGGCAAAAAAACGACACAAAATCATTGCAAGATGTTTGCGCCCTGAATAACCCCTGACACACCGACAACCGAACGGGCCAATCTACACCGAGAGACCGAGGACGTTAGCGAGCGAGCGAGTCTGAGAGATACACGGGAGAGAACGAGACCGGGGTGGGGGTGCGGGGGGTGCGAGGAAGAAAGGTGGAGGAGGAGGAGGAAGGAAGGAACAAAGCGAGAAACAAGGCAGGCAGACGTGGAAAAGCAGATGACAACGTCATCAATGTCATGGCGCCAATAACAACGACAGTTGATTGAACTTGGGGCTTGGGGAGCTGAGGGGAGCACAGACGGCTAGACAAGTGAACAACAAGCTGGCGGCGAAGGCGGCGGCGGGCGGGGGGCGGGGGTGGCTGGGGAGGCGTCGGGGGGGTGTTGTCTGACGTTGTTCTTGGCGCGACACCGGTACAACATCCACCACCACCACCATCCTCATCATCTCCAGCAGCAGCAGCAGCAGGATCAGCATCGTCGCCGTCGATGTCGCCGTCGCCGCCTCTGCTTTTGTCTGACAGGCTGGCTGGGTTACTGTTTGGCTGTGTCTCTATCTGCATGTCTGTCTGGCGTGTTGGGTGGTCAACAACAACAGCGAGCAGTGAATCTGACGAAAATTATGATGATGATGATGATGCACCGGGTGGTTACCGCCGTCGTTGGCTGCAGCTGTTGATACGGTGGCTGATTTTGCTCGATATCGAACGATCGACGGCTGACCCAGACGAAAACCAACCGACCAACAACGAGCAGCCACCGCGGCAGCAGCGGCAGTACGATGACCACAGAGCAACTAGGCTGCAGACTATGGAGACAACGATGATGAAGATAATGAAGATGAAAATGATGATGATGATGATGATGACGAAGATGAAGAAGAATTAGGAGTCATACGCAGAAAGATGAGGAAAAGGAGAAGGCGAAGGGGAGAACGACAGAGAGCAGCAGAAGCAGCAACAGCAGCAGGGGAATAAGAAGATGACCGACCAGCTTGAAGCTGAGAAGGTGGTGCAACAAGATGAAGAAGCAGAAGAAAATCGAGATTCGAGCCAACATCAGGAGGAAAACAGGAAAAGCAAAACGACACAGACGACCAGCCGCGGTAACAACAACAACAACAACAACATCAGCACCAGCAGCAGCAGCAGCAGTAAAAACAACAGAAGCAGGAGGAGAAACGTCATTGACCGAAAGCCTCCACCACTGCCGTCGCCACAGACAGAAAGACTTCTGTCGGTCTGTGTTTTAGACTGCCCGT
The DNA here is from genome assembly GCA_003439945.1 of Dermanyssus gallinae. Taxonomy (NCBI): domain Eukaryota; kingdom Metazoa; phylum Arthropoda; class Arachnida; order Mesostigmata; family Dermanyssidae; genus Dermanyssus; species Dermanyssus gallinae. The sequence continues at coordinate 33,216 of QVRM01000337.1, forward strand.
TGGACTGACGAACTCCATGACGGACGACGACGACGACGACAACGACAATAGAGCAAACTAGCCACAACCGGTGTACCACCTCAGATCATCTATCAGACTGTGGGCCAACAATGGGCACAGCACAGCGAGCGAACGAACGAACGAACGAACACACCCAGCAACGCAATCGGACATAGACGAAAACACCGAGACCAAACGAGACAGAAAGAGAAGGGGGAGATGGGAGAGAGATGAGTGGTGAGAGAATGGGTTGGAAAAGACTAGTACAGGGCAGGGAAAAACAAGGTGAACGTCTCAAACGTCTCCTCCACCGCCCGCCGCCAACCACCACCACTACCACCAGCACAACGCACTAGTCGATCTTTGTCCGTCTGATAAAACCGCCTTTTCATTGAACTATTGTTGTCGCCGTTGTTGTTGTTGTTGTTGTTGCTGTTGTTCTTGTTGTTCGTGTTGTTGTTCCAGCAGATACAGAAAGTGTTTAATAATAAGAAACGAAACTGCGAACAATAATATCAAGACTAACATGCAGAAGATATCCTATAATAATTGTTATAACAATGGCGTGATATTATGATGATGATGATCATCATGATAATGGTGATGATGGAAGAGAGTGATCTGGTCATTGTTCGTGTTGTTATAGTTGTTGTTGTTGTCTTCGTCTCGTCGTCTGCGCGCCCTATCTCTCGTCGTGTCTTGTGCAAACTCCGCCTGGCCAGTAGATCTGCTCGGGTGCTGCTCAAACGCCACACCCACACACCCTGTGGGTGTACATGCATACATTCATACTCTATATCTATCTGTATATGCGGCGCTGTCGATGAACTCTCCCAGCCAGACTCTCTAGGCAAACAGGAGCAATTGACGCATCGATGTTACGAGCATGCGCAAAGGCGCGCGCGAACCCATGTACACAACCATGCGCGAACCCATGTACACAACCATGCGCAACCAAGCCATGCCGACGATAGCGAGCCAACACCACCACCGACTGATATCATCGAGCAGTATCGTATGCAGAACGTGCGAGAGCGTCATGAGACAGAGTCACCAACATAATTTGCGCAGACGATCAGGTACGACCTAAACAATAAAGTAGTAATAGCAACAACAACAACAACAACCACAAAATAATAACGGCAACAGCAGCAGCAGCAGCAACAGCAACAACAAAGTAGTAGCAAAAACAACTAACCACAACAAGGCAGCAACTGCAACAACAATTTACTGCTGATGAAAAACAACAACAATAACAACAACAACAAGAGCAGTAACAACAATCAGTATGACCACTGTTGGCCGTATTCTTCCAAACGCCGTTAACGCGCCACCATACGATAGTCCGTGAAGGCCGCCGTTGCTAATTGGCGTTAGCGTAACGAGAAACATTTTACGTACTACTCTATCAACATGCAACTGATGTACTATTAGAAAATACTGAGAGGAATTGCACAACTTTGCAGAACATCAAACTTTGCGTCAAGTGACTTTTCTTTGACAAGCTATTGGTAACCATTCCTGATCCAAATCAATATAGTTTTATTTTGAAATATATATATATATATATATATATATTGGGTCTACAAAAAAGTTTTTTCGGTTTTTTAATGATTCTCTACGGACAAAACCAAAAAACTTTTGTTGTAGCCCTATATATATATATATATATATATATATTTATATATATATACCCACCCGCAAAACGAAAAATCGTACACGGCCTTACAAAAAAATATATATATATATATATAGTATATTGCAAAATAAAAGTGTAACAAAACAAATACAGAACGATGACAAAACCATAGTGGTATGCCAACAGCAGCAGCAGCAATACGATCTTTACGGCCATACAGACGGAAGAGTCATTATCGCCACTGCCGCGGCGGCCACAGCTGTTGGTGCTACTTCGATATGGAACAGTTTGACGTGGTGTCGTACTAGATACGCCGGCACCACAGTTGACGACATACTGTACATACCTACAAGCCGTCTACCTAGATAACTGCGGTTCGTGTGCAATGTGAATGAATATGCGCAAGGTCGCACAAAGATGAACAGGGCGGGCCGCCTCCGGCTCCGCCACAAACAGAACGATACGCCACAAAATGAACAATACGGCTGTGTTTGTGAAAGTTCCAATCGGCCGCCTCCGCCCAAATCTAAGTACATTCTCGATTTGAAACGTACGAAAAGCACGCATTATTGTGCACGCAACTCGCTGTCCTAGCCTTGATAGTGTGGGGAGTCCATTGTCCTCGATTAGGCTACGTCTCTCTCTGTCTCTACCGAGTCTATCTCTACTTATCTATATCTCTCTCTCTCTCCCCTTCGCTCTCATACACTCTCAATATAGCTACACGTATATATTCATATATTTACAAGTGTACGGGTCTGTATCTGTCTACACGCGGATAGAAAGCCAGACATACTGACAAATAGACAACGGTAGGACGCCATAGCGCAAATCATGCAACAGAATCCACACGCACAGAAAGCGCGGAACGCGTTCGTATCGTATGCAGTATCGTTGCATTGCGCGCCATGCAGTCAAGTCAAAACGATTCATTATTCCTCGACGACAACAACATATTCTTCTCCTCCGTCTCCTTCACTTTATTCTATTACCAGAACTTGTTTGGTTCCGCCTTGAGCCTTGGCGAAGACGTATTTATTGTGGATAGGTCGCGTAATATAGAAACAAACAAACAGACCGCGGTGGTATGAACCATCATACACATAACTACTGTATAAATATATATTATATATATATATATATATATATATATATATATATATATATATATATATATATATATATATATATATATATATATTATATATATATATATAGCTGTGCGCTTTACCTGTTGCGTTGGCCGTGTATAGCAAACGGCTGGGTTATAACATGTACCATCCTTCAGATATCGAAAGCGTTGAGAAAAGACCCGACTGCATATTATTATAAACAGTAACAGCAACAGCAAAAAGTAATTGAACGACAGCAACAAGGAAAAGCAGAGGAAGAAGAAGACGAAGACAATGATACATCTCTCTTACATACACGGGGCCCACTACAAGCTATACGTGTGTACAAATATTTGCGAGTGTACATGGCTGCCTGTATACTTCGCATCGACAATGCAATAAAAGCTAACCGATGATCGTTAGCAGCAGCATCAACCGCAACAACAACAACAACAACAACAATAACAAATACAGACAACAGCAATAACAACAGTCACGACAATACCAAATACAACAACAGCAGCAGCAGTAATAACAACAATAACGAATACAACAACAGCAGCGCAATTAATGACAGTAGCGGCACGCATTCATATACACAGCGCACCCCACCCTCCGGGATTTGTGGGGGTATGCTCGGGCTACGACAACAATAGGTAGTAGTTGTACTAACTAGTAGTACTGGTACTAGAAGTAGTGGACGTATTAAGCGTAGTAACCGTGGTGTTAATAACAATGCTAGCACAATAACTAATCGTCGTAGTGTTGCGTTAATAATGAGACAGAATGATGATGGTGAGAGTAGGCTAGATATCAATCTGCCGCGGTCGCTACAGACGCCAGGAGAGAAAAACGTAAATATATATATATATATATATACATATATACAAATAAATATATATATATATATATATATATATATATATATATACAGAGATAGAACGACTATACGAACGTCGCCAGTCAATGTGGCCTATCGAGCATGATTCATGTGTCATGTCTCATGTGTGAGTGTCTGGTTAGCTGCTAGGGCGGCGATGACAGCAGATAGATCGATAGATGTGTGGTGGCGATGGCCTACGATTGAAGAGCTCACTTGGTGTTTGGGGCTGGGGGCAAATAATGCCAGAAAATAGCGGCTGCTCACACAACTGTTGTTGTTGTTGTTGCTGCTGCTGCTGTTGTTGTTTGGTGTTGTTGTGGTTACTGTTGTGTTTGGTGTTGTTGTGGTTACTGTTGTGTTGGTGTTGTTGCTGTTGTTGTTGCTGCTGCTGCTAATTCTGCTACATTACTCAGCACATCAGCCACGCACTACTACAACGCGTCTGGCTGATGCGTGTTCGCGCGTTGGCGCGCGAAAGCCGTGCGTAATGCGGCTGCTTATCGGCTACGCCGTCGACCGGCGCGTCGTCGTCGTCGTTGTTGTCGTCTGCCCTCGGGGCGACCCGGGCCACGGCCATGGGCGTCAATACTGCCCTCGCTTGACGTCTTCGTGCTTCTGCTGCTACTGCTGTTAATGCTCGATGATGATAATGATGATGGCGGGGTGGTGGCCCTGATCTGGCCCTGATCCTGGCCCTCATGATCATCGAAGCCGCCGCTACCGCTGCTGCTGTGGCCGCTAACATCATCATCAACATCACCA